>CAHIKZ030004396.1:2352500-2392500 GCA_903632075.3 Acanthosepion pharaonis
AATTAAGCATTTTTATGGCCGTAGTAGCGATCATTCTTCCCAATACTTACTGCTCCCTTAAAGGCACATAAATGAAATCTACACAAATTTAGACATACCAAAATTCTACATAGAAAGAACAAATACAAAAGACATTTAACCGTACGCTAATTCAATTAGGCTCAGGATAGACTCATAAAATATTATCCTACCGAAATTCATGGGCCTTCTATAACGGTGGAAAATAAAAATCTGGCATTATGGGAATTATCTTTTTTTAGACACGCAGTTCTTTAAAAAGGTTAAAAAATCTTTTGTCTGAATGTCTCTATTATTGCTACTGATATTTACTAAGTTAGGATTAGTATGGCACAAGGACAAGAGAAACGGCGACCTGAAGACTGTGAGGCCTACCTTGAAAATCTGCATTTCTAACTCATTTTAACACATGTCGTCGGAAATCAGCCAACTATCAAATCCACTAAGCTGAATATGTATTTTTACTTTTGAAAGTTTCGTTTGGACTAGTATCCCCATAGTTGTTGTTTCTACGTAATTTATTCTCAGATGTGATTAGATATTTCGTCGTTTGAAAATCGCACTTTTTGAGATTATTATTACTCTAGGCGAAAGATGAATAAAAAAAAACACTAAACAAATAAGAAACGGGAAAATGTCGTTCTAATAATTAAAAAGGCTGTTGAATTGGTATACAATATCATTCGTGTTACATTATAGTGAATTCTGGCCATTTTATTCATAGATGAAAAAGAGACTTGAGACAACACAAATGAATACCATAGACTGTATATGGCAATAATTAGGAAGTTTTAAGGAAAATGGAAATAAAAAGGCCACTTACACTTAGATTCAGAAAGAGACACAAGATGCGAAAGGAGGGCTTGGAGAGTTTGACACACTCAAGACATACAGAAGGCAATAAAAACAGAGGCTACAGAGAGTGGCATATATAACTGGTTTGTGTAAATGAATGGCAGAAAAGAAACAAAATCTCGATGTAGTTTAATTCTGAACAACACACACACACACACACACACACACACACACACACACATATATATATATATATATATGTACAGTAGAATCCCTCATATTCGGAGTGCCTCATATCCAGAATCCTGCATATCTGATCATGATTTTGATGTGTATATTTGAACTATTTGGGTGATATATAACTGATTTGAAATTTCTGTTTTTCAAGAAATTTACTTTGGATAATTGTTTATGCTTATTTCACACTCATGGCTTGTAATGGTGCAAAAGATGATGGGAATGTGAAAAAAAAAAAAAAAGAACAACCTTGGAGTTATCACAAAAAGTGGAAAACGCTGGTGAAAATTCATTGTAACTAATAGACCTGTTCAACATAGAAATTGAATGATCTAAAATCTCCCAAAAAATATTTTTTAGCGTTCACACTGTCACAATGAACAAGAACCTAGGCTGAAATTGAAAAATAAACTATTTAAAAGGTTGTCAGTTTTATGGAAAGAAAGCTAGCATTCAGCTATGACTGTTGCAATAACGCACGCAGAGTTAAGAGGTGACTTTTATTTAAAAGATTTCAAGAACAAAAGCAAAACGAAATGCGGAAAAGTTGAGAATGACATTAGAAGAGAAAGAATTCATCATGCAACAGCGATTAAAAAAACTTCGTTACATTATTTGTCTTGCATACGTGACATACTTAATTTAATGAATTTTCATTATCATTACATAATTTATTTCTTTTTCCTGAAAATCAGTTCCGTTATATTTCACTTACCATTAGCTTATTTTGTTTACTATAAAACATTGAAAATAAATGTTAAATATGATTTCAAAGCAACGTCTATAATTGATAACAGAAGCCATTAGTTTATACTAACGGCTTCCCATACTTAATACTTCTCGTTTTCGCTCTCGCGTGGTCATGTCTGACGTCACGATCTGCGACGCGATTTTCGCTCCAGCGTCTCGTATACACGAGTTAGTCGTGGCGTTGAAATTTTTCATGCAACAAAAACAGGCTATCATTATTGTTTCGTCCGTGTATTGGTTGATATATTGAAAAGTAAATGTCATCTTTGATAATGGCTTATGTAATCCGAAAGCTTAGAGTGGATTTAAACATGTATCAGTATGGTGATTTCCTTTTTGACTTTCAATGATAATGTTATTAAGCTTATCAGACAATATGAAAGGAACTTACTTAAAATAAATAGACAAAACTTGTCTATATTATTTAACGAAACATACATCAATGAAAAATTCCTGCCTAAGTATACACAATATATATATATATTTATAAATCCACATTACAACCAAAAACGTTTGCGGCACCTCTCTTCTTTTTAATATACATACTTTTCTCTCGGTGGAACCACTACAACATATTTCTTTTATATATATATATATATATATATATATATATATATATATATATATATATATATATATATATAGACTCGTCTCAGAGAAAACCTTCGGTTTCTTGATTTGCTAATGATCAAATCAATTTCGAAGGAAAAAAGGTTTTACAAAAAATGAAAGAGCTAGGAACATGAACGTCTGTCGAAAATAATTGTACAGCATACAGGTCCAAATCAACTAACTTAAAGTGTTCAATACAAAAGTAGAGCAGACCTAGTCAAACCTGAGAGCCAGACGAACCTCTCAAGGTTTCACCTCAGCGGAACGTCAGGGAAAGCTGGCTCTCTGTTTAACTATTTATATATATATATATATATATATATATATATATATATATATATATATATATATTTCTGATGATGATTAACTCTTCCAGTAAAGAAACCGGAAATATCAAATCAAAAAAAGAAGTTATTACTACGAAGATGTATTCAGTGAAAGAAGAGTATGCGATAATGATGGGTTTTCTTATCGAATTTCTTCTTCAACCAATACAGCGAGATGTGACCTTCAGAGAATTAAAAGTCCTTCAAGAATTAATTATCAACAAACATAATCTCGACAATATAAAGCTACGCAGATGACATTGTGCAAAAAAGAAAGAAAATTGAAATGAATCTAAGATTTGATATCAATGGAAAGCAAAGATAAAAGAAAAACTGTAAGAAGATAGAACGTTGGGAATATGGCAATGAAGATGACAATAACAGAACGAATAAAGTAAATAATGTAAGTAATCGTAATACCTCATCTCAGAGATATAGACAAAAAAAACCCTAAGGTATATGTTAGTGTACGCACTAAATATATTCCTAAGTGTCACGTATCTGTCTATATTTCTTAGATGAGGTATTAAGTACACTATTTACATTATTCGGACTATTGTCCTCATCTTTGTTGCCATATTTATTACAACGTTTCGGGCGTTGTACGCTCCGGCCTTCTTCAGGTTGTTGGAATGTCGAACTGAACCCTTTATTTCGCTCACTGGTGTAGTCTGTTCTAGTTCAACATGCCATGTTTAATGGATGTCAGTTATCAGTAATCTCGTGTTAATTTTCCTGACCTCCATGTTCTCACTGCCTTAATCGGGTATTGAACTCCACTCTTTGGGTTCTTATTGTCACTGGATCTAACAACTCCTTGATCCACTTAACCATGTGTCCTCGAAGATAATGACATCATACATTAAGAAATGGCCCGTGAAACTAGTTAACAGTCTACCCTGAATGAGTGAAAATAAAGGGTTTTCATTCCAACCACCTGTAAGCAATAACAACAGCCCGAAACGTTGTAATAAAAATGACGAAAAACTAATAAGGACAATAATCCGAATAATGTAAAAAGTGTCACGTATGTTTAATAGTTATTAATACATTTGTCATTACAGTTGGTTTTCCCCGACAAATAATTTATTTATGGCTTAATCTAATGTGTTTATCTGTTTAAATGTTAGCGTCGAGTTAGCTGTTTGATTCCTTGCAGAATTATTTCTTCCATAATAAAGAAGGTTTACGCTATCTGATGATAGTTTAATTTTTAAATATATTTAGAACTTGTCTAATAATGTTATCCTACCCAGAAATGACCAATGAAACTAATAATGTTATCTTCTTATTAGACCCAGAAATGACCAATAAGAACTAATAATGTTATCTTCTTATTAGACCGAAATGACCAATAAGAACTAATAATGTTATCTTCTTATTAGACTTAGAAATGACCAATAAGAACTAATAATGTTATCTTCTTATTAGATGAAATGACCAATAAGAACTAATAATGTTATCTTCTTAGACCAGAAATGACCAATAAAACAGAAATGACCAAGAACTAATAATGTTATCTTCTTATTGGAGCCCAGAAATGACCAATAAGAACTAATAATGTTATCTTCTTATTAGACCCAGAAATGACCAATAAGAACTAATAATGTTATCTTCTTATTAGACCCAGAAATGACCAATAAGAACTAATAATGTTATCTTCTTATTAGACCCAGAAATGACCAATAAAGAACTAATAATGTTATCTTCTTATTAGACCCAGAAATGACCAATAAGAACTAATAATGTTATCTTCTTATTAGACCCAGAAATGACCAATAAGAACTAATAATGTTATCTTCTTATTAGACCCAGAAATGACCAATAAGAACTAATAATGTTATCTTCTTATTAGACCCAAGAAATGACCAATAAGAACTAATAATGTTATCTTCTTAATAGACCCAGAAATGACCAATAAGAACTAATAATGTTATCTTCTTATTAGACCCAGAAATGACCAATAAGAACTAATAATGTTATCTTCTTATTAGACCCAGAAATGACCAATAAGAACTAATAATGTTATCTTCTTATTAGACCCAGAAAAATAGAACTAATAACCAATAAGAACTAATAATGTTTATCTTCTTATTAGACCCAGAAATGACCAATAAGAACTAATAATGTTAATTAGACCCAGAAATGACCAATAAGAACTTAATCTTCTTATTAGACCCAGAAATGACCAATAAGAACTAATAATGTTATCTTCTTATTAGACCCAGAAATGACCAATAAGAACTAATAATGTTATCTTCTTATTGTGACCAATAAGAACTAATAATGTTATCTTCTTATTAGACCCAGAAATGACCAATAAGAACTAATAATGTTATCTTCTTATTAGACCAGAAATGACCAATAGAACTAATAATGTTATCTTCTTATTAGACCCCCAGAACTAAAATGACCAATAAGAACTAATAATGTTATCTTCTTATTGACCCAGAAATGACCAATAAGAACTAATAAACTAATAATGTTATCTTCTTATTAGACCCAGAAATGACCAATAAGAACTAATAATGTTATCTTCTTATTGGATCTTCTTTTAGAAATGACCAATAAGAACTAATAATGTTATCTTCTTATTAGACCCAGAAATGACCAATAAGAACTAATAATGTTATCTTCTTATTAGACCCAAATGACCAATAAGAACTAATAATGTTATCTTCTTATTAGACCCAGAAATGACCAATAGAACTAATAATGTTATCTTCTTATTAGACCCAGAAATGACCAATAAGAACTAATAATGTTATCTTCTTATTAGACCAATAAGAAATGACCAATAAGAACTAATAATGTTATCTTCTTATTAGACCAGAAATGACCAATAGAACTAATAATGTTATCTTCTTATTAGACCCAGAAATGACCAATAAGAACTAATAATGTTATCTTCTTATTAGACCCAATAAGTGCCAATAAATAAATGACCAATAAGAACTAATAATGTTATCTTCTTATTAGGCCAGAAATGACCAATAAGAACTAATAATGTTATCTTCTTATTAGACCCAGAAATGACCAATAAGAACTAATAATGTTATCTTCTTATTAGACCCAGAAATGACCAATAAGAACTAATAATGTTATCTTCTTATTAGACCCTGACCAATAAGAACTAATAATGTTATCTTCTTATTAGACCCAGAAATGACCAATAAGAACTAATAATGTTATCTTCTTATTAGACCCAGAAATGACCAATAAGAACTAATAATGTTATCTTCTTATTAGACCCAGAAATGACCAATAAGAACTAATAATGTTATCTTCTTATTAGACCCAGAAATGACCAATAAGAACTAATAATGTTATCTTCTTATTAGACCCAGAAATGACCAATAAGAACTAATAATGTTATCTTCTTATTAGACCCAAAATGACCAATAAGAACTAATAATGTTATCTTCTTATTAGACCAATAAGAACTAAAATGAAATGACCAATAAGAACTGACCAATAAGAACTAATAATGTTATCTTCTTATTAGACCCAGGAAATGACCAATAAGAACTAATAATGTTATCTTCTTATTAGACCCAGAAATGACCAATAAGAACTAATAATGTTATCTTCTTATTAGACCCAGAAATGACCAATAAGAACTAATAATGTTATCTTCTTATTAGACCCAATAAGAACTAAATGTTACCAATAAGAACTAATAATGTTATCTTCTTATTAGACCCAGAAATGACCAATAAGAACTAATAATGTTATCTTCTTATTAGACCCAGAAATGACCAATAAGAACTAATAATGTTATCTTCTTATTAGACCCAGAAATGACCAATAAGAACTAATATTATTTATCTTCTTATTAGACCCAGAAATGACCAATAAGAACTAATAATGTTTATCTTCTTATTAACCAGAAATAGCGGAACTAATAATGTTATCTTCTTATTAGACCCAGAAATGACCAATAAGAACTAATGTTATCTTCTTATTAGACCCAGAAATGACCAATAAGAACTAATAATGTTATCTTCTTATTAGACCAATAAGAAGAAATGACCAATAAAGAACTAATAATGTTTCTTCTTATTAGACCAGAAATGACCAATAAGAACTAATAATGTTATCTTCTTATTAGACCAGAAATGACCAATAAGAACTAATAATGTTATCTTCTTAGTAGACCCAAAATGATAATGACCAATAAGAACTAATAATGTTATCTTTCTTATTAGACCCCAGAAATGACCAATAAGAACTAATAATGTTATCTTCTTATTAGACCCAGAAATGACCAATAAGAACTAATAATGTTATCTTCTTATTAGACCCAGAAATGACCAATAAGAACTAATAATGTTATCTTCTTATTAGACCCTAAGAACTAATAATGTTATCTTCTTATTAGACCCAGAAATGACCAATAAGAACTAATAATGTTATCTTCTTATTAGACCCAAGAAATGACCAATAAGAACTAATAATGTTATCTTCTTATTAGACCCAGAAATGACCAATAAGAACTAATAATGTTATCTTCTTATTAGACCCAGAAATGACCAATAAGAACTAATAATGTTCTTCTTAGAAATGACCAAAATGTTAATGGGCAATAAGAACTTAATTAACCCAAGAAAACTAATAATGTTATCTTCTTATTGGACCCAGAAATGACCAATAAGAACTAATAATGTTATCTTCTTATTAGACGAAATGACCAATGACCAATAAGAAATAATAATGTTTATGTTTCTTATTAGACCAATAAGAACTAAAATTGACCCAGAAATGACCAATAAGAACTAATAATATTTATCTTCTTATTAGACCCAAAATGAATAATAAGAACTAATAATATTTATCTTCTTATTAGACCCAGAAAATGACCAATAATGAACTAATAATAAGAACTAATTATCTTCTTATTAGACCCAGAAATGACCAATAAGAACTATAATGTTATCTTCTTATTAGACCCAGAAATGACTAATAAGAACTAATAATGTTATCTTCTTATTAGACCCAGAAATGACCAATAAGAACTAATGACCAATAAGAACTAATAATGTTATCTTCTTAGACGAAATGACCAATAAGAACCAAGTTAAATGACCAATAAGAACTAATAATGTTATCTTCTTATTAGACCAGAAATGACCAATAAGAACTAATAATGTTATCTTCTTATTAGACCCAGAAATGACCAATAAGAACTAATAATGTTATCTTCTTATTAGACCCAGAAATATTACCAATAAGAACTAATAATGTTATCTTCTTATTAGACCAGAAATGACCAATAAGAACTAATAATGTTATCTTCTTATTAGACCAGGAAATGACCAATAAGAACTAATAATGTTATCTTCTTATTAGACCAGAAATGACCAATAAGAACTAATAATGAACAGAAATGTAATAAGAACTAATAATCTTCTTATTAGACCCAGAACTAAAATCAATAAGAACTAATAATGTTATCTTCTTATTAGACCAGAAATGACAATAAGAACTAATAATGTTATCTTCTTATTAGACCCAGAAATGACCAATAAGAACTAATAATGTTATCTTCTTATTAGATTAGAAATGACCAATAAGAACTAATAATGTTATCTTCTTATTAGACCAGAAATGACCAATAAGAACTAATAATGTTATCTTCTTATTAGACCCAGAAATGACCAATAAGAACTAATAATGTTATCTTCTTATTAGACCCAGAAATGACCAATAAGAACTAATAATGTTATCTTCTTATTAGACCAAGAAATGACCAATAAGAACTAATAATGTTATCTTCTTATTGGGCCAGAAATGACCAATAAGAACTAATAATGTTATCTTCTTATTAGACCCAGAAATGACCAATAAGAACTAATAATGTTATCTTCTTATTAGACCCAGAAAATGACCAATAATCTTCTTATTAACTAATAATGTTAAGAATCTTCTTATTAGACCCAGAAATGACCAATAAGAACTAATAATGTTATCTTCTTATTAGACCCAGAAATGACCAATAAGAACTAATAATGTTATCTTCTTATTAGACTAATATTATCCAGAAATGATAATAAGAACTAATAATGTTATCTTCTTATTAGACCCAGAAATGACCAATAAGAACTAATAATGTTATCTTCTTATTAGATTTGAAATGATAATAATTAAGAACTAATAATAATGTTATCTTCTTATTAGACCCAGAAATGACCAATAAGAACTAATAATGTTATCTTCTTATTAGAAAGCCAATAAGAACTAATAAAATGACCAATAAGAACTAATAATGTTATCTTCTTATTAAGACCAGAAATGACCAATAAGAACTAATAATGTTATCTTCTTATTAGAGAAATGACCAATAAGAACTAATAATGTTATCTTCTTATTAGACCCAGAAATGACCAATAAGAACTAATAATGTTATCTTCTTATTAGACCCAGAAATGACCAATAAGAACTAATAATGTTATCTTCTTATTAGACCCAGAAATGACCAATAAGAACTAATAATGTTATCTTCTTATTAGACCCAGAAATGACTAATAAGTTATCTAATTATTAGACCCAGAAATGACCAATAAAGAACTAATAATGTTATCTTCTTATTAGACCCAGAAATGACCAATAAGAACTAATAATTTATCTTCTTATTGGACCAGAAATGACAATAAGAAGAAATGACAGAAATGACAATAAGAACTAATAATGTTATCTTCTTATTAATGACCAATAAGAACTAATAATGTTATCTTCTTATTAGACCCAGAAATGACCAATAAGAACTTAATGTTATCTTCTTATTAGACCCAAGAAATGACCAATAAGAACTAATAATGTTATCTTCTTATTCTTCTTATTAGACCAGAAATGACCAATAAGAACTAATAATGTTATCTTCTTATTAGACCCAGAAATGTAATATTAGAACTAATAATGTTATCTTCTTGAACTATAATGTTATCTTCTTAGACCCAGAAATGACCAATAAAGAACTAATAATGTTATCTTCTTATTAGACCCAGAAATGACCAATAAGAACTAATAATGTAATAATGTTATCTTCTTAAGACCCAGAAATGACCAATAAGAACTAATAATGTTATCTTCTTATTAGACCCAGAAATGACCAATAAGAACTAATAATGTTATCTTCTTATTAGACCCAGAAATGACCAATAAGAACTAATAATGTTATCTTCTTATTAGACCCAGAAATGACCAATAAGAACTAATAATGTTATCTTCTTATTAGACCAGAAATGACCAATAAGAACTAATAATGTTATCTTCTTATTAGACCAGAAATGACCAATAAGAACTAATAATGTTATCTTCTTATTAGACCCAGAAATGACCAATAAGAACTAATAATGTTATCTTCTTCTAATAATGTTATCTTCTTATTAGACCCAGAAATGACCAATAAGAACTAATAATGTTATCTTCTTATTAGACCCAGAAATGACCAATAAGAACTAATAATGTTATCTTCTTATTAGACCCAGAAATGACCAATAAGAACTAATAATGTTATCTTCTTATTAGACCCAGAAATGACCAATAAGAACTAATAATGTTATCTTCTTATTAGACCCGAAATGACCAATAAGAACTAATAATGTTATCTTCTTATTAGACCCAGAAATGACCAATAAGAACTAATAATGTTATCTTCTTACTTAGACCCTAAAATGACCAATAAGAACTAATAATGTTATCTTCTTATTAGACCCAGAAATGACCAATAAGAACTAATAATGTTATCTTCTTATTAGACCCAGAAATGACCAATAAGAACTAATAATGTTATCTTCTTATTAGACCAGAAAATGACCAATAAGAACTAATAATGTTTATAAGAACTAATAATGTTATCTTCTTATTAGACCAGAAATGACCAATAAGAACTAATAATGTTATCTTCTTATTAGACCCAGAAATGACCAATTAATGTTATCTTCTTATTAGACCAGAAATGACAATAAGAACTAATAATGTTATCTTCTTATTAGACCCAGAAAACCAATAAGAACTAATAATGTTATCTTCTTATTTAGACCAATAAGAACTAATAATGAAATGACCCAGAAATGACCAATAAGAACTAATAATGTTATCTTCTTATTAGACCCAAAATGACCAATAAGAACTAATAATGTTATCTTCTTACCCAGAAATGACCAATAAGAACCTTCTTAAAGAAAATGACCAATAAGAACTAAATGTTATCTTCAAGAAAGAACTAATAATGTTATCTTCTTATTAGACCCCCAATAAGAACTAATAATGTTATCTTCTTATTAGACCCAGAAATGACCAATAAAGAACTAATAATGTTATCTTCTTATTAGACCCAGAAATGACAATAAATTAATAATGTTATCAATAAGAACTAATAATATTTATCTTCTTATTAGACCCAGAAATGACCAATAAGAACTAATAATGTTATCTTTTATTAGACCAGAAATGACCAATAAGAACTAATAATATTAATGACCAATGAAGAATAATAATGTTATCTTCTTATTAGACCCAGAAATGACCAATAAGAACTAATAATGTTATCTTCTTATTAGACCCAGAAATGACCAATAAGAACTAATAATGTTATCTTCAATAAGAACTAATAATGTTATCTTCTTATTAGACCCAGAAATGACCAATAAGAACTAATAATGTTATCTTCTTATTAGACCCAGAAATGACCAATAAGAACTAATAATCTTCTTATTCTTCTTATAATGTTATCTTCTTATTAGAGAAATGACCAATAAGAACTAATAATGTTATCTTCTTATTAGACAGAAATGACCAATAAGAACTAATAATGTTATCTTCTTATTAGACCAGGAAATGACCAATAAGAACTAATAATGTTATCTTCTTATTAGACCCAGAAATGACCAATAAGAACTAATAATGTTATCTTCTTATTAGACCCAGAAATGACCAATAAGAACTAATAATGTTATCTTCTTATTAGACCCAGAAATGACCAATAAGAACTAATAATGTTATCTTCTTATTGATCTTCTTATTAGACCCAGAAAGACCAATAAGAACTAATAATGTTATCTTCTTATTAATGACCAATAAGAACTAATAATGTTATCTTCTTATTAGACAGAAATGACCAATAAGAACTAATAATGTTATCTTCTTATTAGACCCTAAGACCCGAAATGACCAATAAGAACTAATAATGTTATCTTCTTTATTAGAAATGACCAATAAGAACTAAAATGACAATAAGAACTAATAATGTCTATCTTCTTATTAGACCCAGGAAATGACCAATAAGAACTAATAATGTTATCTTCTTATTAGACCCAGAAATGACCAATAAGAACTAATAATGTTATCTTCTTATTAGACCCAAGAAATGACCAATAAGAACTAATAATGTTATCTTCTTATTGGACCCAGAAAGACCCTAATAATGAAATGACCAATAAGAACTAATAATATTTATCTTCTTATTAGACCCAGAAATGACCAATAAGAACTAATAATGTTATCTTCTTATTAGACCCAAAATGACCAATAAGAACTAATAATGTTATCTTCTTATTAGACCCAGAAATGACCAATAAGAACTAATAATGTTATCTTCTTATTAGACCCAGAAATGACCAATAAGAACTAATAATGTTATCTTCTTATTAGACCCAGAAATGACCAATAAGAACTAATAATTTATCTTCTTATTAGACCCAGAAATGACCAATAAGAACTAATAATGTTATCTTCTTATTAGACCCAGAAATGACCAATAAGAACTAATAATGTTATCTTCTTATTAGACCCAGAAATGACCAATAAGAACTAATAATGTTATCTTCTTATTAGACCCAGAAATGACCAATAAGAACTAATAATGTTATCTTCTTAGACCCAGAAATGACCAATAAGAACTAATAATGTTATCTTCTTATTAGACCCAGAAATGAACTAATAATAAGAACTAATAATGTTATCTTCTTATTAGACCCTGACCAATAAGAACTAATAATGTTATCTTCTTATTGACCAATGACCCAGAAATAAGAACTAATAATTTATCTTCTTATTAGACCCAGAAATGACCAATAAGAACTAATAATGTTATCTTCTTATTAGACCCAGAAATGACCAATAAGAACTAATAATGTTATCTTCTTATTAGACCCAGAAATGACCAATAAGAACTAATAATGTTATCTTCTTATTAGACCCAGAAATGACCAATAAGAACTAATAATGTTATCTTCTTATTAACCCAGAAATGACCAATAAGAACTAATAATGTTATCTTCTTATTAGACCCAGAAATGACCAATAAGAACTAATAATGTTATCTTCTTATTAGAAATGAACTAATAATGTTATCTTCTTATTAGACCAGAAATGACCCTAATAATGTTATCTTCTTATTAGACAGGAAATGACCAATAAGAACTAATAATGTTATCTTCTTATTAGACCCAGAAATGACCAATAAGAACTAATAATGTTATCTTCTTATTAGACCAGAAATGACCAATAAGAACTAATAATGTTATCTTCTTATTAGACCCAGAAATGACCAATAAGAACTAATAATGTTATCTTCTTATTAGACCAGAAATGACCAATAAGAACTAATAATGTTATCTTCTTATTAGACCCAGAAATGACCAATAAGAACTAATAATGTTATCTTCTTATTACCAATAAGAACTAATAATGTTATCTTCTTATTGGACCCAGAAATGACCAATAAGAACTAATAATGTTATCTTCTTATTAGACCCAGAAATGACCAATAAGAACTAATAATGTTATCTTCTTATTAGACCCAGAAATGACCAATAAGAACTAATAATGTTATCTTCTTATGGGCCAAGAAATGACCAATAAGAACTAATAATGTTATCTTCTTATTAGACCAGAAATGACCAATAAGAACTAATAATGTTATCTTCTTATTGAAATGACCAATAAGAACTAATAATGTTATCTTCTTATCTTCTTATCTTCTTAGACCAAGAGGAAATGACCAATAAGAACTAATAATGTTATCTTCTTATTAGACCAGAAATGACCAATAAGAACTAATAATGTTATCTTATTTATTAGACCAAATGACAATAAGAACTAATAATGTTATCTTCTTATTGAAAGACCAAAAATGACCAATAGAAATGTTATCTTCTTATTAGACCCAGAAATGACCAATAAGAACTAATATTTATCTTCTTATTAGACCCAGAAATGACCAATAAGAACTAATAATGTGTTATCTTCTTACCAAGGCCAGAAATGACCAATAAGAACTAATAATGTTATCTTCTTATTAGACCCGGGAAATGACCAATAAGAACTAATAAACTAACTAATGTTATCTTCTTATTAGACCCAGAAATGACCAATAAGAACTAATAATGTTATCTTCTTATTAGACCCAGAAATGACCAATAAGAACTAATAATGTTATCTTCTTATTTATTAATAAGAACTAATAATGTTATCTTCTTATTAGACCAATAAGAACTAATAATGTTATCTTCTTATTAGACCAGAAATGACCAATAAGAACTAATAATGTTATCTTCTTATTAGACGAAATGACCAATAAGAAATGACCAGAAAAAAGAACTAATAATGTTATCTTCTTATTAAAGATGACCAATAAGAACTAATAATGTTATCTTCTTATTAGACCCAGAAATGACCAATAAGAACTAATAATGTTATCTTCTTATTGGGCCATGTTAAATGACCAATGAACTAATAATGTTATCTTCTTATTAGACCCAGAAATGACCAATAAGAACTAATAATGTTATCTTCTTATTAGACCCAAGAAATGACCAATAAGAACTAATAATATCTTCTTATTAGACCAGAAATGACCAATAAGAACTAATAATGTTATCTTCTTATTAGACCCAGAAATGACCAATAAGAACTAATAATGTTATCTTCTTATTAGACCCAAAATGACGGTAATAAGAACTAAAATGTTATCTTCTTATTAGACAGAAATGACCAATAAGAACTAATAATGTTATCTTCTTATGAAATGACCAATAAGAACTAACAATGTTATCTTCTTATTAGACCCAGAAATGACCAATAAGAACTAATAATGTTATCTTCTTATTAGACCCAGAAATGACCAATAAGAACTAATAATGTTATCTTCTTATAGACAGAAATGACCAATAAGAACTAATAATGTTATCTTCTTATTAGACAGAAATGACCAATAAGAACTAATAATGTTATCTTCTTATTAGACAGAAATGACCAATAAAGAAATGTTATCTTCCAATAAGAACTAATAATGTTATCTTCTTATTTGTCTTCTTATTAGGGCCAGAAATGACCAATAAGAACTAATAATGTTATCTTCTTATGACCCAGAAATGACCAATAAGAACTAATATGTTATCTTCTTATTAGACCCAGAAATGACCAATAAGAACTAATAATGTTATCTTCTTATTAGACCCAGTGACCAATAAGAACTAATAAAATAGACCCAATAAGAACTAATAATGTTATCTTCTTATTGACCCAGAAATGACCAATAAGAACTAATAATGTTATCTTCTTATTAGACCCAGAAATGACCAATAAGAACTAATAATGTTATCTTCTTATTCTTAAGAACTTATTAGACCCAGAAATGACCAATAAGAACTAATAATGTTATCTTCTTATTAGACCCAGAAATGACCAATAAGAACTAATAATGTTATCTTCTTCTAATGATCTTCCCAGAAATGACCAATAAGAACGACTAATAATGTTATCTTCTTAGACCCAGAAATGACCAATAAGAACTAATAATGTTATCTTCTTATTAGACCCAGAAATGACCAATAAGAACTAATAATGTTATCTTCTTATTAGACCCAGAAATGACCAATTATAAGAACTAATAATGTTATCTTCTTATTAGACCCAGAAATGACCAATAAGAACTAATAATGTTATCTTCTTATTAGACCCAGAAGCTGACCAATAAGAATAATAATGTTATCTTCTTATTAGACCCAGGAAATGATAATAAGAACTAATAATGTTATCTTCTTATTAGACCCAAGAAATGACCAATAAGAACTAATAATGTTATCTTCTTATTAGACAGAAAACAATAAGAACTAATAATAGAACTAATGACCAATAAGTTATCTTCTTATTAGACCCAGAAATGACCAATAAGAACTAAATCTTCTTATTAATAATGAACTTAATCTTCTTATTTGACCTTATTAGAAGAAATGACCAATAAGAACTAATAATGTTATCTTCTTATTAGACCCAAGAAATGACCAATAAGAACTAATAATGTTATCTTCTTATTGATAACTAATAATGTTATCTTCTTATTAGACCCAGAAATGACCAATAGAACTAATAATGTTATCTTCTTATTAGACCCAGAAATGACCAATAAGAACTAATAATGTTATCTTCTTATTAGACCCAGAAATGACCAATAGAACTAATAATGTTATCTTCTTATTAGACCAGAAATGACCAATAAGAACTAATAATGTTATCTTCTTATTGGACCAGAAATGACCAATAAGAACTAATAATGTTATCTTCTTATTAGACCCAGAAATGACCAATAAGAACTAATAATGTTATCTTCTTATTAGACCCAGAAATGACCAATAAGACTAATAATGTTATCTTCTTATTGACCAGAAATGACCAATAAGAACTAATAATGTTATCTTCTTATTATGTTATCTTATAATAGAACTGAAATGACCAATAAGAACTAATAATGTTATCTTCTTATTATGGGCCAGAAATAATGTTACCAATAAGAACTAACTAATGTTATCTTCTTATTAATGACAGAAATGACCAGAACTAAAATGATCTTCCAATAAGAACTAATAATGTTATCTTCTTATTAGGCCAGAAATGACCAATAAGAACTAATAATGTTATCTTATTAGACCCAGAAATGACCAATAAGAACTAATAATGTTATCTTCTTATTAGACAGAAATGACCAATAAGAACTAATAATGTTATCTTCTTGGAGCCCAGAAATGACCAATAGAAATGACCAATAAGAACTAATAATGTTATCTTCTTATTAGACAGAAATGACCAATAAGAACTAATAATGTTATCTTCTTATTAGACCCAGAAATGATAATAAGAACTAATAATGTTAGAACTAATAATGTTATCTTCTTATTAGACCCCTAATAAGAAATGACCAATAAGAACTAATAATGTTATCTTCTTATTAGACCAGAAATGACCAATAAGAACTAATAATGTTAGCAGAAATGACCAATAAGAACTAATGTTGGACCCAGAAATGACCAATGAACTAATGTTATCTTCTTATTAGACCCAAAATGACCAATAGAACAATAAGAACTAATGTTATCTTCTTATTAGACCCAGAAATGACCAATAAGAACTAATAATGTTATCTTCTTATTAACTTAGAAATGACCAATAAGAACTAATAATGTTATCTTCTTATTAGACCAGAAATGACCAATAGAACTAATAATGTCCTAGAAATGACCAATAAAAATGACCAATAAGAACTAATAATGTTATCTTCTTATTAGACCCAGAAAATGACCAATAGTCAATAAAATGTTGTCTTCTTATTAGAGGAAAGTAATAAGAACTAATAATGTTATCTTCTTATTAGACCCAGAAATGACCAATAGATCTTCTTATTAGACAGAAATAATAATAGAACTAATAATGACGACCCAGAAATGACCAATAAGAACTAATAATGTTATCTTCTTATTGGACCCAGAAATGACCAATAGAACTAATAATATCTTCTTCCAGAAATGACCAATAAGAACTAATGTTATCTTCTTATTAGACCCAGAAATGACCAATAAGAACTAATAAAAATGACAGATATAACAATATCCTCTCAAAAAAGTTATGTGACGAACAGAAAATAAGTTTTTACAATATCAACGTCAATATCTGAATCTTGTTCCTCCAAAAAAAGTTATTGTTGAAATAAGAATCAACCAATATCTGAATCTTGTTTCCTTTAAAACTATCAACAAAAATATATATATATATACAAAGTTTGCAATATGAACTCTAGTAAAGACATGCAATGATGCAACCAAAAAATTGCAATATGAGCACTGGTAAAAATGATGCTGAAAACGTGGGTTTTATAATACTCAAGAAGTTCATACCCAGATGTCCTCAAGGACACATGGCACAGTGGATAAAGGCGTTGGTTAGATCAGTGACAGACGAAGGTGAGTTCAATTCCTGGTTAAGGTGGTGGAGAACTTTCAGAGGGAAAAATTAGCAGGAGATAACTGATGGCGATAACTGACATCCATCAAACATGGCGTGGAATTAGAACAGTCTACCCCGGCGATCGAAATAAAGGGTTCAGTTCGAAATTCCAACCACCTGAAGAAGGCCGGAGCGTACAACGGCCGAAACGTTGTGACAAATATGGCGACAAAGATGAGGACAATAGTCCGACTAATGTAAATACTGTATATATATATATAAGAGGATAAAAATAAAACTGACAATTACTTGCCTGCAGTTTTCACTAAAACGTATGTATTTGCCATCAAATTGGTGTACTCACCTGAAAAAGAAAACAAAAGAGGTTAAATAATTTTTAAAATAGTTATCATTATTTATCAATATTTCTGAGATGAAGTATTGTAATTATTTACATTATTTACATCGTTCGGACTCATCCTTATTGCCATATTTACGACGTTTCGGCCGTTGAACGCTCTGGCCTTCTTCAGGTGACTGGAAATTTGAACTGAAAGTTTTTCGTCAACCAGAGTAAATTGTTATAGTACAATGTGATTCTTCTGGATGTCTCAGTTAATTCAACTCTCCAAGTTAATGACGAGCACTGCATTAGTTAAGGACACATGGCTCAAGTGATAAAGCGTTGTTTGGATCCATTGACTTGACCTAAAGTGTTGTGGGTTCAATACAAGGCTACTACAGAGGTGAACAAAAACTTGGAGTGTTGAGTTAAAGCGTGATAACTGAAACATCCGGGAGAGGCAGGGCACGTGGAACAAGACCAATCTAACCCCGAAATAAATGGTTGTTAGAAAATCCAGTCACCTGAAGAATGCCGGTGCGTATAACGGCCGAAACGTTGTGAATGTTGCTATAAAGATGAGGATAGCAGTCCGAACAAAGTAAATAATGTAAATAATTATCAGAATCTAATATATATATATATATATATATATATATATATATATATATACAGAGTCCACCCCAAAAATGTATACACATATCTATATAGATGTCGTAATACTAAATTTATTCAAACAACACGAGATTAATACAAGTTAACTTTGCAATCTCCAATGACAACAGATGCTCAAAATGAGATCTTTAGCTTCCAGACATTTATTGTATCGGTAAACTATTGCTTGGTCAACGTTGGCCAAACTGTCCACTGGGATTGGTGCATTTACACTTTCTTGTTTAAAAGCGGCTAGTGTAATGCCATCTGTCGAGAAAATATCGTATTACAGCTAACTGTAATATCGTAATTTTCTAAAACTCCGAAAGACAAGTTTTTCATTTCCCGAAGTGTGTACAAATTTTTTGAACGGACTATCTATCTATCTATCTATCTATATATCTATATCTATATATATATATATATATATATATATATATATATACAAACACACTCACATATATATATAAATTTAAAATGAGACGGACAAACTCTGTCGTCATTTGAATAAAAAAAGAAGAGACACATATATATATATATATATATATATATATATATATATATATATATATAAAATGATAAATATGATATATATATATATATATGATAAAATATATATATATATATAAATATGATATATATATATATATGATAAAAATATTGTTTTAAGGTATGCTATATTTATGAGTTAAAGTACTCCATATCAGGAATAGAGCCTATGTAAAATAAAACTCATATTCGAATATGAAAATATAAATAAATAAAAATGTCAAAAAAAAAATAAATACAAATAAATAAATAGTTAAAATAAAAAATAAAAAAACATGAATTTGAATCAAGAAATAAGTAAACAAATTAAATAAATAATATACAAATTAAAAAACTACAAAATATGTTTTTTATTTTCATTAAATATTTTTAGGCTTTTTTTATTTACAGATATGAATCTTTCTTTAAATACGTTATGGGTGGGGTAGAATTTTTGTTAATATATATTCGGTTTATGTTTGTTTTCTGTTCTCTCTCTCTCCCTCTATATGTGTGTGTGTGTGTGTGTGTGTGTATACACACATACACACATAATATATATATATATATATATATATATATATATATATATATATATATATATATATATATGTGCACATTAGTGTTAGTGTTAATAAAATAGTGCAGGATGTATAATAACAGAGCTGTAATTTTGTGCCTATGCCATGATCTGTTTTGCATCTGCACAAAAGATCATGCTATAGCCCACCTCTTTCTCTCTTTCTTTCTCTCTCTCTCTCTCTTTCTCTTTCTCTCTCTCTCTCTCTCTCTCTCAGTTCAACTACTGAAAATCATAGAACAGTGAAACCAGTAAGTTCGTCCAAATAAATATCTTTAAAAGCTCCAGATGCATTTCAACTTCTTTTTCCTATATGTTTTTTACCGTGTGTGATTTAGTATAAAAAAAAAGTACTTTCTGACACATATATATATATATATATATATATATATATGATGCAATGATGCACCAGGAAAATCTCCCATATATATATATATATATATATATATATATATATATATATATATTATTATTAATTGTTGTTATTATTATAAACCTTATATATAGTGTGTACTGGTATTTGATTAGAAATTGGTGTTTTATAAACAATGGAATTAGTGTCAACTGTTCGAGAGTCTTACTAAAGGAAATGCACCTCTCGACGGGAATATACTTATAAGCTAAGTTACCTTATCGTTACGCATTATATCTGATAACTTTATTTTCTTATTTCATTTCACTATTTGAAAAATATGATGTCTACTTTATAACATGTGCCCGTTCGACATTACTTTTATTGTATTAAGAAATAATGTCGGATTAAATAAAAGTACATCAATTGCTTAAAATAACTTTATTTACGTTTAATTTCTTTCTCAGCCTATCCATACTTGTCGCAGACTAGTAATTATTTTCTATTGTCATCACAAATTAAGCTCAATTTGATTGGTTCAAGAGAATTCGTTGCCGTTAGATAGTTTTGTGGGCAATTCGGGTAATTGCAAAGTGAAGAAGTTACTGTAACTTATACTGAAGAGATATTTCGCAAATTCTCTTTATTTGATTCTCTTTGCTATATTCCAAATTCGCTTTGAACAATAAACTTCTTCTTTACACCAGCAACAAACATCTTTGCTTCCGAATGCACCAAAATCAATCGCATTAGCATATTCATTGATTGGAACAAAGTCGTATTTACTTCTTGTAACTGCCCAGGTAGAAACATGTACAAATGTTGCATTCCCTTCAATCCGTTAGAAGGCAGCTGAGTGGTGACATTCAGAATTCTCTGCATACGGCTGTGTTGAATACTTGTTAATGTTTGTCACGTTGAAGACCATCGCAGGGGGTAACACAAAGACCGGATCGTTTACAGTGGGTTTTTTTTCTCCATATGTATTCAGTTTCAATTAAATCATTCGTTCAGTTGCAAGCTGTTGTTGAACTTGATCCAACCACCAAACCGTGCATACTATGGAAGGAAATTAATTCTAAAGTTAACCTGTTCATAAAAAAAAGTATCTAAATAGGCTTTAATAAAGGCTTAATATTTACGGGTTTTTTTTACATTCATTTAATTTTCCCTGATGACATTCAATTCACACCACCTTCTTTCAGATAAAAAATAAAGCCTTCGTTTTTCTAGGTCAACCGCCGGTGTGTTAACGATCATGACAGATTTTGTCTATCAAGCATTAAATCGGAACTTCGAGGCCGTGACCGTGGCTTTTGATATCGCAAAAGTGTTGGACATGGTTTGGCATTCTGTTCTTGTTCAAAAGCTCAATGGATAGGATAGGATGGATAGGATAGATAGATAGATAGATAGATAGATAGATAGATAGATATGACAAGAATGTGATAAATACACTGAGAATAGATAGATATACAGATATGGTCAGAATATGATAGATACGAACAGACTGAGATAGATAAATATGAACAGGCTGAGATAGATAGATAGATAGATAGATAGATAGATGTAAACATATTAAGATAGATAAACAGACTGATATAGATAGATAGATAGATAGATAGATAGATAGATAGATAGATAGATAGATAGAAAGAAAAAGACTGATTTAAATAAATTGAGATAGATAGATAGATAAAAGTACCAGAAGGAAAATAAGAAGAAATTAGATAATAAGGTGTTTAATTCAGTTACTAATTACAAAGGGAACAAAAAATTGAATGAGTCAAAAAGTGCCAGAGTTTTGCCTATCACGTCACTTTCGACAGAATCCTTTGATCTCACTTTGTCTCTCTTCTGCTCGACTATCTTCCAATGAGTCTGATGAACTCTACGACAGTTCAATTAATAATTAACGCATCAACGCTGTACATATTTCCCCACTCATTTAGCACATCGGCTGACCAGATCTTCATTTGTCTAAATAATAGAAACCTGGATTAATGCCTGGAAACAAATCTCAAAGTTGACGCGTTATGACGAACTGCTTGCATTAATATAAACTGATGTAATACAATATAATTTAATATACAGATGCAGCGACGTCGATTAAGTTAAATACCCACACTAATCGACCATGTGGCGAAGGACGCACACAAGTTGATATTAGTATAGTAAACACGAGGCTCGACTGAAAAACTCATACAACAGATGGTCAGCCAACTATTGTATTCTTGTACACTTGTATGTCTTTTAGTATACCAACTGGTGTGTCTACTTGCATTTTTACCAGGTTATATTCAAGTGTCAAGATTTTAGGGTCAGACAGTGTATATGTATACTTGCACTCGGTGGAAACGGGTGAGCAATGATTGAACAATATTAAATAATAATTTTAAAAAATAGACGATACCCCTACACATGAGCAGTTGAACGAGAACATCCTACCCCTGTAGATTAAATAAAGAGTTATGTTCTGAATTTCCTGTATTTTACCTGGATCGACATACACCTGATGAAGCCCGGAGGACAGAACAGCCGAAACGTTGTGATAGCAAAAACAAAGATAAGGACAATAGTCCGAATATAAATAACGTAAATAACGATAACTCCTCATCACAGAAATTCAGAGAAAATTATACACAAATATATCAGGACAAAACAATTGACCAATGGCAGGAGAAAGCAAAGCGACTAACCATCGATTTCGTAACAGTTGTCAGAACGATCTCGCCTGGTTCTAGAAAACATTTAAAATTAACTTCACTTGAGACAGTTTGAATTGTACCTAGCAGAAAACATATCAGGTGTTAGTTTAGATAAAATAATTAACCAATCAAACGGTTTTATTTAACTTTCGAAACCACTAAGCCAGAAAGCAGATACCCAATCCGAAAACAAATAAAATTAGCTTCACTTGAGGCAGTTTGAATTGGACGTAGTAGAGATCATATTGTCGGAGTTAGTTCCTCCTTAATTTCCTAATTGTCACTAGGGCACGCTCTCCCTACACTATAAATACTGGCCTCGCTCTATTTTGACTTTCATTTCAGCAGACACATTGAAAAATGTGATCACTCGTAAAGATCCGCGTTTTCGCCCACTTGTGGGAAACATCATGGAACACACATACACGTACGTACGAACTTTCACCAATATACAAACTCATTACGTTCACACACAAACACAAATATTGATGTCTTTGTCTCTTGTAAATTTGTTGTTTAATTCATATATTTGTTGACATATATATATATATATATATATATATATATATATATATATATATATATATATCAGTTTGTTTTTTCTTTATATCTTTGGTTGGACTCAACTTGATCCGCCATGTTCTTGTAGTTGAGCCTTTTCTCCAGGAATAAAAGAGCACGTGTTTCCAATTTAACAACACGCAAACCCACATGGTCCTCTAAAATATCACGTGTTAATTTAGATAGAATAATTAACCAATCAAACGGTTTTATTCCGTGTTCAAAATCACTAATCCAGGATGCAGATAAACAGTCCGAAAACAAATAAAATATATACGCCCTTTATCGAGTAAAGCCCATGCAAAAAAAGGGATTTGTGATACAAATTGGCATCTTTATTCCTAGGAAAGAAATATAGTCACAATATGCGTCTACTTTGGGATTTATACTCGTGTTTTGAGTCAATTTTCTGCTGGGAATTATTTTCCTTGATTGTACCTCCTACTAGAACTAATTTGACATTCTAATATTTTTCCATCTCTGTAGTTTTTTTTTTCTGCTGCATCTGGGCATATTGTCAGCTTCTCATTGACTTGGAAAGCTTCTGCTGCACACTCAGTATATTGGAGTACAGATATTTATCTTAAACCAAGATCTCGAAGTTTAAAAATTATCTGGAATTGATATCTGGGATTCATTTTTCGAATGCAACTACCCTTGGCACTAAAACTGTAAAAGCAAAGATAATCTTTGTTGTTCGCTAAGACACTCAAAATGAAATGTGAATTTCAAAGATCCCTCAATAAAAGCGACAGTGTAAGATATCATTATTTCAGATGAAAACAGTATCTATTATTAAGGAAGTGTATGATATTTTGTGAAAAGATTTAAACATGATATGTATGAGTGTCATAATTCTTCACTTTGTATAAGTATAAAATTTTGTATACATTTTGTATAAGCATACAATGTAAACCTTAGAGAAGGAAACCATTTAATTCTCTTTCATAAGAGAAGTCATGATAATTCGGAGATATTAAAGAAAAGAGAATTGTGGAGAGTCATGATGGGACATGGGATTTAAAATATGCTGAGCTTTTTATCAAAAATAATCATGTAAACATTTGCGTGTGAGTGTCTAAGATAAATAGTGAGGATGCCAGTCTACTAGGCGCGTAGCTAATCCCTATTACAGATGCTCGCTCAGGCGCATTTGTGCTTGTTCAACACCAATATATACATATTAATATACATGTAAATGTTTGCGTTTGTGTAAGATAAATGGCACAGGATGCTAGACGCCTAGCTAACCCAATTTGCAGACACCTCTGTCTGTTGAGCAGACTGATATAAATAAATTGAGATAGACAGAAAGTACTAGAAGGAAAATAAAGAGAGATTAATTCGATTACTAATTACAAAGAAAAAAATAGAATGAGTCAAAAAATGCAAGCGTTTCTATATCACGTCACTCTCGTTAGGATCCACTGGTGGGCTCTTTGGGTTCAACAAAAGCACCGTTTATCCAGTTTAACACACAATGCATGGGTATGGTTTTCAGGCACTTTCCAAAGGTGAGATCGATAACATCAATAACATCGTTTTGTTACCATTCCTAGTGAGATTCGAACCTGAGCCTCATGGTCAGAAACCATGCCATACTATGCCTTGTCAGTTTTTACATACGTAACAACTAATATAGGAAACGCATGTAACTTAAATAGAATACAATTATATTATGAAGATGTTAACTTTCCATACTATATTGAACAAAAGGTTAGGAAGGAAACTCCAATAAGATCCGGTAACAGTGATCTTGAGAAGTTCATTTTGATGGAAAACTGTTTTAAGAAGTAAATTTTATGAATTTCAACCGACAGTAACGCTAACTTCTCGGCCAGTGAATGTAGGATGTTTCCTGGGCACAAGCAGTTAATTTCCCTATAACTATTATTAAATTTATGTGTGATTTCTTCGTTTAATTCTTGAGTCTTCTTTGAAAAAATTTTCTTTTTCTTTTTTCACATTTTAGCACACTGGAAACCTTTCTGATTTCAAAACAAAAAAAAAACATCTGTGATAAGTGGAAAAAAATAACTTGTGAATCAATATAGAAAACTTTAGTAGAAAGCTATTGAATAAAACAAATTGTTAGTCTGACGCATGTCAGCCATAATTGAATCAGCAAATATCTTAACAGTCATATCGTATATATTTACCAATTATTTATTTACACTCTTATTACGATCTGAGTTTGTGTGCACAGTTGGTAAATGATTTATCTCATGCATTTCAGAAGAAGGGCTGGCAGCGGATTGAGGTTCTGACTTTGCAGAGGTGCTCCGTTTTTTTACGCGGTTTGATTCTACGTGGAATATTGTCTGCTTGGCGTTGAATTTTTTGTTTTTGGTTTAATCGTGCCTTCCAACAAGCAAAGTGATAATACCACTGAGTGGCAAGGTCAGTTATAAGTAGTGAATGTAAAAGTGAATTATAAGACTGAAAATTGGGACGATTAAGGAAATGATAAAAAAAAGGAAGAGGGTTCAAGAAAACAGAAGATGTCGGCTGCTTCTCAGTTTTCTAATAGATATGTACTACTATTTTCAGGATATTGTACGGCAATCATATCTCAGATATGGAAATAAAATTGTCTTACGAACTGGACAGTTTAAAGATTCGAACGCTGACCACTGGCAAAGGAAGTAAAATTACTACAGATGTGTGTTGAACAGACAATAATTTCCTTTTCGCGGAAGCTAAGAAAAGGGATTCTTTGACCTCGCGACCCAAAGACACATCGTTGACGTAAATCATTCGACTGAATTGGACAGAAAGATCGATCTGCTGATAGAACCTATGATCGTTGAAGTGTAAATGATAACTATGTCTCCAACGATATCTAACAGCAAACAATGGAAATCATGAAGAAACATAGTCAAAGAGAACGGGTGGGTGATTGGATGAATGGACAGCTGATCAACAAATGACACTTTTTCACTTCCTGATTTCGTCTTTCCATTACATTGGTCTGATATTAGTGACCTTTGTCTCGAGTCCTAATAAAGAGATTTCTATATTAGGTTCAGTGGGATGTGCTTTTTAAGGTGCTTGTGTTATCCGGTCAGAGGTTACGGATCTGCATTAGACATAACCTTTGACCTTTAAATTAACAAATAAAGTAGAAAGAAACTTAGATTAAGTAAGCCAATATCAAATAGAAATAAAAAAAATGAATTAACAAAATAGTATAAATCATCATGGTTTTCTGCAGCCAACATGGTAAGGACAAACATTACCTAAAGGAATATGTCCGTGATATTAAAATAAAATAAAAAAATACCTAGTTTTGTTTCATTTGTAAGGACTCTCCAATTTCTAAGCTGGTTAATTTTGCTAAAATAACAGAGATGTGCACTATTTACATCATTCGGACTATTGTCCTCATCTTTGTCGCCTTTATCCACTGTGCCATGTGTCCTTGAGTTAGTTAGATCTAATGACAGGACCCAAAGATTGTGAGTTCAATACCTGGTTAAGGCAGTGGAGAACTTTCAGCGGGGAAATTACAGGAGATAACTGACATTCATTTGACATAGCACGTGGAACTAGAAGAGTCTACGCCAGTGAGCGAAAGAAAGGGTTCATTTCGTCCGAAACGTTGAGATAAACATGGCGACAAAGATGAGAACAATAATTCTAATAATTTAAATAGTGTACATAATACCTCATCTCAGAAATATAGACAGAACAGAGATGTCAATTCAAACCCACACATCCACTAAAACGTTTATGATAATAAAAAAATACAATAGTATTATATAATACTATTACAATAATATTATATAGATGTTTGTAATAGTAAAGTAATAATTCTTGCTATTAATATAGGTATAATCACGTAATTTAATAGTTTCTGCCCATAAAAAGCTTGATATTTGTTAAGAGCAATAATTATAAAGTCAGATATAATAAGGTTCAATACCTATCAATATCGACTCCGAGTTTGGTAAGTTTTCGGTCATCTTTCTTCAAGGTTTTCGATAAGACATTTTATCGAAAATACTGAAGAGTAATGATAGAAAAAAATCGGAAACTCAGTGCTGACATACGTCCTCGGTATGACGATAAACTACATCCGGCAGAAAGGCCCATAATCAGGAAGTTTTGAGGAAAATGGAACCACCTCTTAATTGATGTTGTCCTCAGGTTCACCTTGACCCGGAGTGTTAGCACTTGTTAGGGTCCCGACTATGGAATCTATTGGGATCAAAACATTATGAAAGTGTAGAAATGCACTTCATTTTTATAATGAAGGTGCCAGCAATACATTTTCGTAGTAAAAAAAAAAAATATATATATATATCCAGAAATAGGTTTTTGTAAAAAAAAAAAAAAAAATATTACCAGCAATAGATTTTTGCAAGGAAATTATATGGAAAGCACCAATATTAACAGTGATACATTTTTGTAAAAAAATGTAAGGAAAAAAATTAACACCAAAACATTTTTATAAGGAGAAAATTTGCAAGCAATACATTTTTATAAAAGAAATTACTAATGGTCCCAAGCATTAGTAATTTCTTAATTTTTTTAAAAACATTATTGCTAATTCTACCACTCTGAATGTGCGTTATGGCGTCATGGATATCGGCTCAGAGTGAGAACTCGGAGATCCGAGTTCGAATTCCAATCAAGTTCGTTATATTCAATTGCGAACAAATACACTTGTGGAAGATATGAATCTATCATTTTCTCTATGGATTGAATTACAGGACAAACTGGGTTCTTAAGCCTTGGATGGCAACCAGTCTACCGCTTGCAACCTATTTTGGAAAAAATATCTGCTTTGTCAGTCATGTATTGAAAGATGCATGATCGCAAATGCATATATCACTTATAGCACTTAACTAACTGAATGCTCCCATAAAAATTAAATTTCGGCTGTAAATGACACATAAGGAGTTGATATGCCGTTAAACAAACAAAACGTCGATAAGTATTATTCTTTTTAAGCATTTTACCCTTAGCAAGGCAGGAGTGCCACTAACACGCAGGGGCTTACGGAGAGTGAAAGTGAGAGAAAAAGTGTAGAAGTAGGGGAATTGAGGAAAGGATAAAAGGTTCAAGGCAACAAAAGATGGCGGTTGACACTGCATTTAAATTTTTAAATCTTGTAGTTATCAGGGAAGCAAGTAAGAGGAAGGGAGTTCCACAGTCTGGAAGTGCGAGAGAAGGAACTGTTTGGTTAGAAATTTTAGTTACATTTACCTATTTCAAGGTTAAAAAATTCACGTAGTCGGAGCTCCAGGGAAAAAAAAACTCGTCAGAGCAGTTGCTATGAAAATATTTGTAGAAAAGAAGCCACGTTTATGAGAAGTGACTGAAGTCGAGATGCCAGGTTAGAATCTCTTACATTGCAGGTCCTTCTTTGTATTCTGTCTAGAACCTTATGGTGAAGAGCAGGGACACCAAACCAAATATGGCAACAGTATTCAATACACGGACGAATGGTAGATTTGTAGATGTGTAAGATGGACGCTGACGAGAAAAAAACCTTCTGGCACGGCACAGTGGCCCAACTTTCCTTGCAGTAGATGCAGCTGTTGATTCAATGTAGTTGTTCCACTTCAGGTAAGCCATGGTACTTGTCATTTTATTAACTATTTACATCTGTAAAAACTCAGAATTCTGATTGTCCCAAGGAACGCTGTTTTTTGAAGCATCTCCTTTCAAATCTGTTACAATTTTATCCAAACGCACTTGGATTTTATCTGGTCACAATTCAGAAAGCACAACAACAGGAACAACTTTTGTCTTCTCAAAACACGATAAGTTTTTATTTTTCAAACCATGACACCTTCCTATTTCTCCTTTGTTTTCGGCAGAATTTCTTATGTCACATGGTAAGGCTGTACAGTCCCAACACTATTTGTCTTCCTTCAGAATCATTATTATAATTATTATTATAGAAATAATCATTATTTTAATGCGATAATTCAGCGCAGTTATGTTTAAGATGAGATCGACGAGAATAACATGAAGTTTATTAATAGTAATATTAATAATAATAATACTAATAATTCTGCAGTCGATTTAGAAAAGCTACTAAAGGTGCGCAACACATTGTCAATAGCTGCACCCAGCTAGCATAAAAAGAGTAAAGGGAACGCCATGACAAAATAGACCTCAGAATAGATTATATTGTCCTCCTTATGGCCTCAAGAAGTGCAGATAAGTGATACGAGCATTTACTACCGTCAGAAGTTGAGATTGAGAGAGAGAGAGAGAGAGAGAGAGAGAGAGAGAGAGAGGTAATTGAAGCTCATATGGGATACGACTATCTAGACTGACAAGCGATTGGAGAGCAATCGCCCTGATATCAAACTAGTGCACACGAGAAGCCAAGAATCCTGTTAGACGTTGCAGTTGTTTGAGATACGAACATGGTGAGAACGGGGTAAACGAAAATACTGATTTACCAAAACCTTGCAGGGTGCCAAAAAGAGAAATATTCCAAACGGTAACTCAAGTTGTCCCCTATTTCCAGGATTTTTCTACTACGCGGAACGACTTGGGAATACCTAACATCACAGGGAGTGCGCAGATGGCAGCATGGCTTGGAAGTGCTCGTGTGCAGAGGAAAGTGTTGTCTCACTAAGATACGGATAGGAGCTGAAATATAATTATCATCATGCCGAAACATCTAAGAGTCTACGAATTTGTTAAATCAAATAATAATAATAATAATAATAATAATCAAACGATATTCCTCACACCAGTCGTTATGTCTTTAACGATAAAATTGAAAGGAATAATGCAGTAGTTTTATTAATAAATGTTATATGTGAAGATAACAAAACTAAGAAATATCCCTAAAAGAAAAGTAAATGGTTTCTCGGTTCTTGGAAAATTCTGATAGAAAACAGACGGTGGAAATACGAAAATCGATTACATTCTTCCCCAGGAAGTAACATAAGCTTCCACACGCTTACACACTAAGAAATTAGCAGGAATACGCACACAAACTCGTTTACATACATATGCACACATACATGTACACATCTCAAAGAATATACGCTTAATTAAAGCAGGAACCAAATTGTTTTAATGCAAGTAAAGCCAACCGCAGTACTTGATCGCAGCAGAAATTACACTCGGCATGTGTGGACGTCTACGTCATTCCGGTAGCGGACAGATATACAGAAGAACGCACTTTATAATTAGAAAGGACGCTTACTGTAGAGATAGAACATCACTGGAGATCATTTTATCCTCACCTGAAGCCCCAATATTATGTCCTTGCGCCAGACGTAATTAAAAAGTTTGAAAGGGCATCTGTTGTAGAGTCAAACTTAACTGGTTTATTCCTAAGAAAGTTGCGAATGTACGTGTAATTATGTTTCACAATTGTAACCCAGAACTTAAATGAGCTTAATAAATATTTAAGAAGATAAGAACCAACTGGTGTTGATGCCAGTTGTAGGTGTGAAGTCCAATCAAAAATGCGAGAATTTCTAATAAAGTTCTCTGTCGAGTTCCGACGACCTGCACTTACAACCAAGTGCCTATGTACTAAGAATGTTATATTGGTAGCAGAGCCGCATGGTAATATACAAAAACTCAGCCACTCAGGCTGAGGAAATTAACCGTATTTCTTATATACAATATATTTGATAGAGTGATACGACATAAAAAAGATGATGCCGTGTGCCTTTTCATTAACCCGTCTATTGTTGAATCAGCAATTAGCGGAAAATCGAGATTTCCTGATAAAAAGTTTCTCCATCTAAAATTTTTCAGACAGAATTTTAGCTTCGTAGGGATACGTGGGTCTACAATAGATAACATTGGAAATATCTGTTTTTCCCTTCTCCCTGTCTGTCACAGACAAACAGTCGGAAAAATTTCCTTGATAGGGACAATAAAAGTAGTCAATACAGATATATGTGTTGTACTATTTATTACTAAAAGAAAGAAACTGGTAAAAGACGGCTGTTTCTGTATGAAACTGATATAATATGACTTGGTGTACTGGCCTGAAGACAACCGTTTAAACGAATAACAATGGAAAAAAAACAACTTAATATTCGGAATTCATTTACCGATCAGTCAGTGCTATTTTCGGTTGACATTTATGAAATCTTTCTCTTCAAACAATTTATCAAGAACATAAGATTCTCAAGTCCAATAATATTTCTTTCCAGTAATAATGAGAGTTTCCTTCCCGACTTTTTCTTTACATTAGTGTGGAATATCAACATCTTGCATTATTTTTCCTCGGAATCACATGTTCTATCAATTATAGCTTTCGCTGTTGTTGAAATTCCACAAGTAATGTGATTTCTGTTATTTGGTACAGTTATTTGTTAGTGGTTATATAGCGATAGTCCACTAAATTCGACGAAGTATTGTCCACGCTCATACCTCCAGGCTTCATTTACTCAAAGCAATTTTAAACATTGAGTGAAGAAAGCGGTTGTATATAGCTGCGAGTTTAGATATACATCTATATAAAAATTTCGATCTAACCAGGTTATTTAATGTTTCGGTTTTGTAGCTGTTTGTGGTGTTGGGCAAAACTATCCATGGTATCACCTATTCTATATTGGCTTTTCATATCTCTTACGTTAAATCTCTTATAACTGATCCACACGCTGGGGTATTTAAAGTGTTTAGTCTTTACTAATACCGCAACCTGAATTTTTATGATGGAATCTAGGTAGGTCTCGTTGTTTTCAATCTAATTCTATGTCATAGTTTCTAATCTTGGAACAATTGGTAGAGAATGCTGATTTTTTTCTTCAAGATAGTTCTTCTTCAAAAATGTCCTTGTCCTGGGTATGACGTTAAACTACAACCAGCAGCGAGGCTTTTGATCGGGAGGTTTTGAGGAGCATGGAACCAACTCTTCATTGCTGCTGTTCCTAGGTTCACTCTGACGCGGGGTGGTAGTTATTGTTAGGTTCTCAGTTATGGGCAAATAGCTAAACCCAAAAATGAGGTTTAAAGTATAAAAATGAATTTTTATATTAAAAATACCAGCAATACAACTTTTGAAAAAAAAAATTTATTACCAGCAATAATTTTGTTTCTCGGCAAAAACCCTCTTTACAAAAATATGTCGATGAAACCTGATTTGCGTCCTGGGTATGACGATAAACTACATCCGACAGCAAAACCTCTAATCAGGAGGTCTTGATAAGAGGCGAACCATCGTTTAATTGCTGATGCTTCCAGGTCCACCATAACCCGGAGTGGTAACACCTGTTAGAGTCCAAGTTATGTTACCCCCCCCCAGAAAAAGGGGTAAAAAAAACTATGAAAGTGTAAAAATAGGTTTTAATACCAGCAATAATTTTTGAAAAACTTATTACCTTTTTGAAAAAGATATTTTATACATTTTAGGAAAAAATGCCAGCAATAAAAAATCTGTTCCTCAATAAATAGCTCAATGAGGTTGATATGCCATGAAACAAAGAAAACAAAAGGAAACCTGATCTACAAACTGATTTCTTACAAAGAATATATATTCTATTCCTACGAACCTATACTAAATATATTTTCGGCATTAAATAACCCATTGAGGTGTTGATATGCCATAAAACAAAAAACAAACCAAACCAAAAATATCATCGGCAGAGCCCCCCCTCCTCCTCCTCATCAGTACATTGATCTCAGGAAGGAAAACAGGTAGTCGATTAATTTGGGATGTGATATATGCTTAAATGAACAATGCCCATCTTTTCACATCTGGGCTTGTATTAGTACACTCGTTTGGGATGTGGTATGGAATGCCTAAATGATCAGTGCTCATTTCTTTACATCTGGGCCTGTATATGCACAGAGCATAAGGAAGAAAAAGTTTAAATAGATTTCATATAATTTTCCTCTTTCTGTACGCCTAATGAGATTTGAAATGTTTCCCTATGAGGGTTCACGCAGACGATTAATTTGTGGACCGATAAATTCCTCTATCAAATCTAGATAATTGTGTCCGAGTTAGGAAGCATTTCCTAATTGATAAGAAGAGGAAATTTCTATTGATGTGGCCATGAGGTCGAAATCTTTTACGGGAAGAAAACTGCAAGGAACTGGTATGAACATCACCCAGAACCGGTTACAGGCATTTTTATGGGTCTTTACAAAACACAGACGTAGAACAATCAAATCTGGTCGCCCAGATCAAAGAACACAACATAGCAGTCCCTGTAGATTATAAAGTACCTATGAAGATCTTCAAAACCCTATAAAAATTTAAAGACCTTGAAGTGGAAATCTAAAAAATGGGACTCGGAAGGAAATCTGTATACAACAGAAATCAAAGAAATAATAATAATAATAATAATAATAATAATAATAATAATAATAATAATAATAGTGGCTATGTAGTGCAGGGTTGAACGCGGAAACTGAAGGAACAATGCTTGCTAACTAGGAATTATCAAGCACATATACTAAAATATTGTCAGCGCAAAATGCAGATTCTGTGATAAATATCCAGAAACGATTGATCATCTTGTATCAGGTTGCACGATGTTGGCACCCACTGAATATAAAACCCGACATGACAGAGTGGGCTAATATCTGCACTGGAAAATCTACAACTTCTACGGGAAGGAAACTGAAAGAAAATGGTATGAACACCACCCAGATCCGGTTACGGAGATAGGACCTGTTACAATTCTATGGGATTACACAATACACACTGAGAGAACAATCAAAGCCAGCCGCCCCGGTATTGTTATTAAAGATCACAAACAAAAAAGTACCTCCTTATTGATATGACAGTCCCTGCTGACTGCAATGTATCTTTGAAGATATTCAAAAAGTTGTCAAAATACAAGGACATTGAAATAGAAATCTCGAAAATGTGGCATATGGGAACATCAACAATCCCTGTTGTAGTTGGAGCCCTAGGACTGGTTGGAAAAGATTGCAGTAGACTAATTGAAGAGATTCCTGGAAGTCCATGCCTCAAAGAGATACAAAAAATTGTTCTGACAAGTACAGCCCACACTTTACGAAGGGCTTTATCTATGTAATTTAAAAAAAATTTTTTTTTTGTCAGTGGAAAGTGTCATGATGCCATTTCTAACCTTAGGCCCCTGGGCGGGACCCGGAAAGAAATGTGTAAACGTCAGAAATCAAAGAAAATAATAATAATACTAATAGCCTTTTAAATGATATGGGGCTTACTTATAGGAAGCTGAATTTAACTTAGAAACGTTCAGAACGCAACTTTTTTGTTAATATCTTAGGCTTATGGAAATGTTGCCGGTCGTTATTAAATTGATAACTGAATAGTATAGATTTTTACCTTATTAGTAGAATTGGCACCTGGCTCGTGGACAGTAAGAGATTATCTTTAGTAGAATAGTGAATAAAAGTATCAAAGTATCAAATGAAAAATAATAGCAATAGAATAAACAATGGACTATTTAGAATTATTTATAAAAGAAAAGAAAAAAGAAAGAAAAGTTTATAAGAGGAAGAAAATATTCGGAGGAAAAATGAAATAAGAAAACTTGATGGAAGAAGTAAAATGAAGAAGGATAGAAAAAGTGTTTTGAAGGAAAGAAAAAAGAAAGAAATTAAGCGAAAGAAAGGAAATAGCGAAAGAGAAAAGGAAAGAAAGAAAGAAGTAAAAACCGAAGAAGAAAACGTTTTAAAAAAAGAAAAACAAAGAAAATACTGAGAAATAAGGGAAGGAAAATCATGAAAAATGAAAGTAAAATTAAGAATTATTGAAGAATAAAGGAAATAGAAAGAACTGTGATAGAGGGGAAATAAATAATAAGAAAGAAAAAAATAAAACAGGAAATAAATAAATATTTCTGAAAGAAAGAAAGAAAAAGGAAAAAGGAAAGAAAGAATGAAACAATTTTGAAAGAAAAAAATCAAAGAAAGAAAGAATTCTGAAAGAAAGAAAAAAGAAAGAACGAAAAAGAAAGAAAGAATTCTGAAAGAAAAAAAAGAAAGAAAGAATTCTGAAAGAAAAATAAGAAATAAATAAAGAAAAAAATAATTCCGAAAGAAAGAAAAAAAGAAAGAAATATTGTTCCAAATCAGAAAAAGAGTGAAATAATTCAAAAGAAAATCAATAATGACAATTCGAAAGAAAACAATGGAAAAATATTTGAAATATTCAAAAAAAAATTGCAGAATAAAAAAAGACGGGAGGTTATTGAAGTGGCATAATCCATTCGCCTTTTTAAAATACAGGGAAATAGTGGTGTTGTTAATGTTTGGTAAAAACACGAAAAGAAAATAAGATCGATGAATTTCAGCAAGCAATCAGTAGGACGAGCGATGATATTATACAGGATGGCCGTCCACCTGATACAACTTCCGATCGAGAGGTCCGGGAAATTGGCGCCATTGAAGGGACTTAATCGTCTGTGACGGCGGACAGGTGACAGCTGTGCGGATGAATAATGGGAAAGGACGAATCACTCGCTAGATGTAACATGTGAATAGAAATGGCGGATGGTTACACAGGAGACCTCAAAGTGGCTGAAAAGACAATTAACAGAACGGTAGCGGGTGGAAGATAAGAGACAAGGATATAAAAGACAAAAGGAAATTGGAAAAGAATAAGGAAGGAGATAGTGTCGCGGAAAAAAGGGAGTTTCTTGGGAAGGAAACGACTAATGACAAAGACACGAATGGTGATGGAGAGAACAACCAATATAGAGAGAGTGAATAAAAGTAAGACTAAGTAAGACAGAGAGAGTTATAAAGAAGAAATTTATAAACAGACAAAATACTGGAAATTAAAAAAAAAATTCTTTGATATTCTCCATTGTTGAAATAAATATTTCTAACCGATGCAAGGGGTCAGTGTTCAAGACGAGTTAAAGGTCGGAAATTCTAATGCTGATTTTCTGGGCAATTAGCTTTTGCTTATAAATTTTACGTAACAATATTTTATCTGATTAGCCATCTGTCGTATTAAGCTCAATAATACAACTATGAAACGGTGCAACTTTGAAGATGAAGAGTTAAAATAATGTATAAAGAAAAAATTGATTATTTTCATTTTTACCGTTTATCAACCCTTTATGCAAATCAGAAACATATTTACTATTAACATTTTTTAGAATAACGATGCTTTAAGATAACACTTTATAATAACAATCCAGAAGATTGTATGATGCTTTTCCCAACGGTCGAAAGAAAAAAGATGGCAAGACAGCTCCAGTTAATTCTAGCAATAATTGGATAGTCATATATATATATATATATATATATATATATAAAGGGGGCGATGGGTAAATTGTCACTATTTTATATTTTCAATTTCGCACATGCATATTGTTTTTTTTTTATTTCGTCGATTGCACAGTGAAGTAGGGTCAGTTGGGAACCATCTACGAGAAAAAGACGACCATGATGCAATTCACTCCGCCAGAAATTTGAAATGCTCCAATACGAATATTTCAGAGTGTTTGGGTGTTGATATGAGGACACTGTAGAGGATTCGGAAAGAGTTGGATGAGTCTAATGGTGATTTGGAAGGTATGGCAGCTCGAAAAAATCCCTCTGATCGTTAAAAGGAAAGAACGCGCGACTTTACCTTAGTCTCAATACGGAAACCTACATCAAGTGCCTTGAGGAAATAGTGCTGCCCTGGGTCGCGAAACTCTTGGATCTGATAACCAGATAAGTCACTTGAATGTTTCTTAATTTATTGAATATTATGGCTTCTAGCTTTCTATTAGGCGCTTTGTGGCAGAATCTCTTGTCCTAAAAAAAAAAAAAAAATGTAAAAAGTAAAACGTTCAATTCCGTGTAAGTTACCTGAAGAAGGCCGGCTGTCAGAACGGTTGAAATGTTGTGATAAAAAAAAAAACACGACTGAGAATAATAGTTCGCGTGTAAATAAAGCTAACTTCTCATTCCAGAAATTCAGACAGAAAGGAATGTTTTCTGCATTTATTTTCTTGTTAGTGCATTTTATTCAAGTCTTCTGCGTTCATCACATATTGGAGATAGAATATTATATATATAAAATCAGCTATTAGTTCTAAGGCTACATACTTCTTGATCCTATTTATACAATTGGGTTTAAGGAAAGGAATAGGGAAATTAGTCTTGCTTTGAATTGATAATAAGAGGAGTTAAAATAATGAATATGACGATACTCAGCCAAATACCCTATTTAAAATATAACGATATTTACACAGCCTATTTCGTTAGAACAATCGATAAGGAACGAACTGACTTTAAATTCTGACAACAGGACTATAAACTTTGATTCGTTCAACACTTGTCCATTTTTTTTTTAACTCGTATTAGCAGTATCTTGAGGTTTGAACATTAGAATTTCTTTCGTTACAATCAAAGCCGCAAATAAAGAGAAAGTATTTTCGGGTTACCCCCCCCCTTTAAACTTGAGTCATTTCAAGTAGAAGAAACGCCATCAAAAAAGATGAATTTTGGTTGCTCAGATTAAACACCAATCGTTCCGTCTGTCTCTCTCATGAGAGAAAAAAATGAAGGCTGATTCAATAAAACCTGTACACATGGTACACCAGGAAAAATGCAAATTCAATACATATCAATATGCAATAAAATAAGAGTTGCCTTCTGTTTAGCATGCAGCTTTATCAACCTGAAAAACAATAATCGATTGATTTCAATGAGCTTGCATGAAAAAAATCAATAAAAATCGAGAAAATACTTCGGATTTGAAAGACTTTAAAAAAATACGTTTAAGCTTTTAAAAAAAAATGTAAAATTATCCAACATTAGAAAGGATGCGCGAAAAGACATAAATACCAAATACATTTGCATACTCTACTGAACTCAAATGCATACGTATATATATATATATATATATATATATATATATATATATATATATATATATATATATATATATATATATATAAGGTAATAAATCTGTTGGATATAATCCTAGTTGAACTTAGGGGTTGAATAATACCGACAAATTTTATTTTTCCCTCAGTCGAAATAAGCTTATATGAGTTTGAATTTTATTGTGTATTATATATATATATATATATATATATATATATATATATGTGTGTGTGTGTGTGTGTGCAGGTATGTAGAAAAATAGGAAAGAACACGTTAGTTAAATAATCCGGAGTTCTTTAGTATTTTTGTTTTTATTTTTAAAAAACAGTGCTCCATACAGAAGTAGAGCTTAAATTATATTTTTTTTACATATGACTCCTTCGCTACTTGAGAGTTCTCATGTTTCAAAAACGAGTGCCGAAACCCTCAATATGATTATTAAAATTAAATTAAATTAAAGTAACAAGCCTTTTTTCATCCTCAAGCGAAAGTGTATAGTCAACTGGCCACGTTAAACTATTTGCTTGTGCAGATTGTTCAGCAATAACTTACTGAATCCCCATCCGTCATTCCCGACGGGAGAGTCTATCCATATATTACCAGTTATACGCTCTAAGGTTGACTCAAAATTTTCGTCGATTTTTAAATATAAAATGACTGCAATTTTCGTATATAAAATGGCGTCTGAGAAATGGTGATTATGAAATGGCGACTGCAAAATGGCGATTGTAACTCGTATCTTACGATTATGAATGACCTGGTAGATTATCCTCATGACTCATGTTACAGAGAAACAATAATCCTTCGCTGAGTTTGGTCTGTGATTATCTGTTTCTGCTCTTAGTGTCGTAATCTCTTGTCTCGTATGCGGAATAATACTTCAACGTTCACATAATGGAAACATCTGTTGTCAAAAACAAATTCCGCTCAGATCGTAGTCTTGATTTATACGATGTGACCTAGTTCGTTTAAGTGAATGGTAGGTCTGACCTTTCTAACCTCAACTAACAGCTGGTCCCGCCTGATTTGATCTTGTGACCTGTCTACCTCAACCACCATTTATTAGCATTTCCATGCGGTATATATATATATATATATATATATATATATATATATATAATGAACTTTCCCGTTGTCTTCGACGTAATAGGGTCCAAGATTTCATCTAGAATTGACCAGCAAAACTACCTGCGCATATGGTTTGATTATAGCGGAAATAGGTTTGTGCATTATCATCCACACTTTACAGAAGAACTGAATACAGAGAACTGGTGTACATAGTGCACCACAAAGTTTCCAAACTGTCTTTGAATACGGACTTTTTCTTGGCTATAGCGCGTACTGTGTCTTCCTACTTAACCCATAGCTATGGTAAGAAACATGGATTCTAGCGAGATAATGGTAGTGCCCTGTTTAATCAAAATTCAGTCATTTGAGCGCTTCTTTATTTTACTGAACCCTCATTTGACGTCCGCGACGGAAGACCCCACCGTATATATATATATATATATATATATATATATATATATATATATATATATACTCCAATTA
>CAHIKZ030004396.1:2395000-2435000 GCA_903632075.3 Acanthosepion pharaonis
CGTGCAACTATCAGGCAAGCGAATATAATATTTGTTAGGTGCCTAAACGTTTCTGACGCTTACGAGAGCACACTTGAGTTTCATCATCGTTAATTGCTCTTGACGTGGAATAAGTGTATTAAAGAATTTTATTGCACCTGGATTAGTGTTACAGTGTGTAATCTTATCTCATGTGTATAGTCAGTTTACCTATCCAACGTAGTCTGCTCTCAATGCTTTGTGTCCGACTAAGGTAACAGTTTTAAATATTTATATTCAAGGTTTATGTTCTAAATACTTTTAGATGTGGACATTCTTTTAATATTTCTAGGTTGATTATTATTTGGGATAATAGTTGAAAATGAATGTCTTAGTGGCGATGTAATAACAAAGGAGAAATTTTATACAAAGTATTTACAAATGTTAAATTTGAAATCAACTATTTAGATGAGAAAAGTATCTACCGATCGAAGTAAAGGAATTCCTTTATGTCTATGACAACAGAGAAAACGACGCGAGGTGTATTCTTAGAAAATCAAAGAGCAAATTGCTTTATAATAATGCTAATCGAGAGCCAAATTAAATGATTTTTGACGTAAAGATCTTTATTGAAGTCAGTAAAGCTTTATAGAAATATGTCGCAAGGAATAACTATTTTGTTTCTTACTTGCAAAACCGACACAAGAAAACAGGATGAGATGAAAACAAATTTGCAAATGAGAAAGCAAGATATAAATGAGGAAGTAAATGTGTGACGAAATCTACGACACACAAATAATTGGATTTCATTATTTAGATTTGTAATCGTTTGTAATCGTTTGAAATCCAATGATACATAAGGATATCAGTAAACACATCTGTTTCATCGAACTATAAATAGATTAATGAAATATGAGGTCCCTGCTATAAAAAAATGGATTTCAGGGCATCGTTAATCGCTTTATGTGCATTCGTCTAATCATAGGTAAATATATTTGCACGAGTTCTGATCATACGAGGAGCTGCTGTCCTTCATTCTAAGAAAGGATCTCCACCAAGAAAATCTGACTGCTGCACAGATTGTACGATGGTGCAATAGGATGGGAACCTTTCAGTGCCACCTTGTGTCTGCATATGTACAGAGGTATATATATATATATATATATAAATATATACTCGACTCTCCCGTCGAATTCGACGTTATGAGGGTCAAGTCGATCAGTTCCTAGGAAACTGACAGCAGAGACTTGGTGCATTACGTACCACAGGGTCCCCAAACGACCCTCCACAGGTTTTGAATTCAGAGTTGTCCTTCTCCTAGACAGGTTGCCATCCAAGGCTAGAGAACCCAGTTTGTTCTGCTATTTACGCATAGCTGTAGGCAGAAGAAGAGGATTCACACCTTTCCCAAGGCTATTACCAATGGAATTGATTCGACTGGAATTCAAAGTCGGCTCTCCGATTCCTCAATCCAAGCCGCTATTCACCGAGTACATACATAAAAGATTATAAAATCGTGTATTTTACCTAAACAAAAGTTTATTTTTCAACACAATATGATATCTATTTATTTTTTCTTAATGTATTTAATTGTATGTTGAAAAGTTCTTATCACAATTCAGTTAATACTTAGGCTATATATATATACATATATATATATGTGTGTGTTGTTTGTGAGTGTGTGTGAGTGCGTGTATGTGTGTATGTGTGTGTGTGAGTGCGTGTATATGTGTGAGTGTGTGTGTGTGTGTATAATATATATGAGTAGGCCTGACGATCACAAGGGCGAAACTCACATCAATACAATTAAATGGAGGGCGGTTCAATAACCTGGACCGATTTTAAATCTGAATTAAGTTTAAGCGTCTAATGATTTTTTCTTTTTCTTTCAGATTTAACAACTTGACAACGAATTCTATTATGTTTGATCAGGAGCCGTTCTAAAATCCGTATATTTGCTTTAATTTCGGGAGAAATTAAAGACAAAAATTGTCGAACATAAGCTAGTCCTTGATTTAAGCTTCAGGCTCACATGAGCCATCTTCAGAATACTTACATGGATATTTAAACAAAGATATTCATCATCCAAGATGATATTCTTTTATGTTGACATAGAAGATTGCCATGCGCCGATAACGGTCGCAGAATAGCAGACGCAGACCATAAATTCAAGATGCGATTCTATGACGTCGTACTACGCCAGAGAACGAAATTTTAACAATAGAATCATATGTCTAGATGCAATTTAATATGTTGTGACTAGTTTGAAATGTAATTTTGTTGAGTTTGATGACCTTAAATATCTGAAGGTTCTTTTTACTGTGTGTATGTGTGAGCATTGTTGCGTTATGAACTAATATCTGTCGCATGTACTGTTACGGTTTTTTGGGTATATATGCCTGTAACTAGTGAGCAAGTCAGAATGACTTATTTCCCTTTATAATCGACCAATGGGAGGTTGACCAATCAGAAGCCGCCCAACACTGTATTCATCGTGTATAAAGGCGGCCATCTTGTTTCGTCTACCGGAAGGACCAAAGGCGACCAGGAGAAGGATGAACTACACTCTGCTGTGATATCCACTGCGAACCTAAAGTACGTTTTCCTACTGTCTCCGAAATATTCACTGCTAACCTCTAGATTCAATACTCAAGGACGACCGTCATGGAAATGTCTAACATAGGTTATGAGCCCAGATCACGTTTTATTTTGACGGGAATGAATCTGGATATGAATTATGGGAGACGAAGTTTTTTAGGCTACTTAAGAATACGAAAACTCCAGGGACATCATCTTTTACAAGTCGACCAGGAGGGGGGCATGATGATTTTATGAAGAAATGCGACCGTTTTCGCGAAGTTAATTCAATTCCTGGATGACTGGAGTTTGTCTTTAATAATGAGGGAGGCCAAGGACAATGGAAGCCGAGCCCTACACAAATTTAAACGAATACTATTTATTAAAAGGTAAGCCTAAAATTATTGCTTCATATACTTGAACTAACCGCGAATCAGTAACCAATTATTTTAGCAGAGAATGTCACAAATGCTTTAAAATTGCAGGTAAGGACTCTCTCTGATGGGCTGCAAATAGCCATGGTCTTGAAGGGTTTGCCACCTTCATTCAAACCTTTCACGACAGTTATAACTCAAAAAGATAACAAGTAACTGTCACTGAGTTTAAAATTGCGTTACGTAATTATGAAGCAATATGATAATATGTACCCCCCCCCCAAAATCGAGGCAAAAAAAAAAAAAATGTTGTTTTCGTTGTGGTAATAATGTCGACCATGTCCGTGCGGAAATGTCAATTTTGTACACGAAATGACTTTTTGGAAACAAAAAAAACAAACTTTTTAGAATGGACGTGCATATGCCTTCTTTTTTGTTTGGATTGAGTACTGTGGCTAGTACTTGTGATTCGGTCAATTCGGGTGTGACAAATCGTGTATTTATGGTTGTAACAAAATTTATTAATTTTCACCAGAATTTTGAGCTCGACTGACATTTCATCGAGTTACTGGACGGCACCAGAGCTAATAATTTAGCCTCAGAGAGGTAGTGCCTGTACTTATCTGCGAAATACTAGAGGAAATATATAGAATGTTTATTTTAAAAAAAAAAAGGAAGGAAAAAAGGCTTTATATATTTTAAATTCAAGATATCCAGACAGAACTGGATTTGATATACAGCAATATGGACGTTAGTATTATTTTGAAAAGTGTTAAGTCTGCTAAGCTGGCCACGCATGACTTAACAACTTGGCATAAGATATTAGGCCACTGTAAGAATTCTGATGTTAAGAGATTGCAAGAACATGTCACTGGAATAAAAAAAATACACTTCCAAATGATTTAAAATATTAGGACATGTATATTAAAGAATAATGACTTAAACTTTGTTGCCGAATACTCAAGGCTTATGATTTACTTTCTGAAAGTAAATTTGATAATTTGCAATCTACGAAAATCTATTTATCCAAGAACTCCCCCGCATGAAAAATCAAACAGATAATGGTGGACAATTTACTTCTGATGCTTACAAAAACCTCCTAATAAATTAAATAAATGAAGGCATTAAAACGTGAGAAAACCTGTTCTTATTCTCCGCATAAGAACGTAGTCGCTGAATGCAGTTGGAGGACACTTTTTAAAATGGCTAGATGTTTGTTAATAGAATTTAAATTACCCAAGAAGCTGTGGTTTTATGCATTGAGAAAGAAACTAAAAACTCAATGAGAGCCCGATGTGAGTGATATGCATATTTTTGATATAATTTGCTGTATATATGTTGACCACAGGGCGGAATTAGATCCAAAAAATGAAAGGGACATATTTATGGGTAGAATAAGCCACGTCCAGACTATATGATTTAAAAGAAAATGATGAAGAAAGATGCGTCAGATTGATAGATTCTTTTGAGCGAGGGGAGGAACTTGAAAAAAAAAACAAAAGAAAAATATATTAATTCCGAGGAACTAGTCCAACCCGAATTAAGTATGGCCTAATTAAGGGTAGAAAACCCGTTCAGAGTCCACAAGCAGAGGAAGGTACTATACCAGATGGGGTATACGAGTAGAAGAAAATCAGGTGCAAATTCCGACCAGAATGGAGAAAAGCCAGACTATTGTGAAATAAATTAATGTAATATTAACTGTTGTTATGCAGTACAAATGTATCTCGAGGAACTACCAAGAAGCCATACATTTTTGTTAAGATCAGAGCGGCCATGCCTTCAAAAAGAAAAAGAAAAATGAAAAATTTAAGCCAAAAATAAAGAAATTTAATCTTTAGTAGTGGGACACTTTTTGAATCAAAACGCCCCGGATGATGATGATGATGATGATTATCATCGGCAGCCGTGCTGTAGAGCGAACTGAGGATAGATCGTTAATCTACAAGGTTTGTTTTATAGTTAACGGATTTACATAGATATAAGGGGGGGACGACTTATGTAGAAATCTTAAGTCTTAATTAAATTGATGATAGAAATATCATTGGCAGCCGTTGGGTTTACACTGTAAAGCGAACTAAGAATAGATCGCCAGTATGCGATGTTCGTTTTTGTGGCTAACGGATTTATTTTTATAGATATATGGGGCGGATGACTTATGTAGTGACATTAAGTCTTAATTAGGGTTTTGATGCAAATGGATGCCCATTGTAGTAAAGATCTACATCATATGGATGTTAAAAAAGGCTTATTTCAGAAGGCACCATCGACTATGAAATGTATATGGAACCACCAGAAGGTTAAAACAAAAAAAAAGGCAAAAAAAGTGATGATTATGTATGGAAACTTTAAGAAAAAAAACTTAAAAAAGTCACTATATGGACTCAAAATGAGTGGAAAAAACATGGAATAATTTAATCTGTTGTTATTTAATGAGACAATAATTTCAATCTCCTCAAGTTGACCCATGTCTGTACACAGACATTTAATGAAATATCAGTAATTCTAGTTATTTGGGTCGAAAATATGTTAATTGTATCAAAGAGTGAGGCCGCGCTAAATCAAGAGTTCTCTAGAAATGAGTTGTAAAATGACCAATTTGGGTCGAACTATCATGTTTTTCTTGGTATACAGTAAAAATTTAAGGGCAACACGATTTCAATGGATTAATCGAGATGCATGGAAAGGCTTTTATGGAAATTTAACATGCAAAATGGCAAAACAAGGAACTACTCCATGTGAAATGGATTGAAGCACAATTAGGAATAAGAAGATGGTATAGCGGAGTGTGAAAATGAATACAGAATATTGGTCGGAAGTATTATTTGCATGATGATATGAACTAGGCAAAATAATCTGCTATTCGGTTACTAAGTTATCCCAAAACTTAAGTAAACCGTGGACTGTACATGTTAACAATTTTTTGAAGCAAGTATTACGCTATCTGAAGTGGACTAATAGTCGATGCCTAGTATTTTTGACAATCCAATAAATTATTAAAATTGAAGAATTTTGTGATGCTGATTGGGCTAATTCACCAGACCATAAGAATATAACAGGCTATTGCTTTAAGCTAGCGGATGGTAACCCAATGATCAGCAGGAATTAAGAAACAGCGAAAGATTTCACATTTAACTTGTGAAGCTGGATGTATTGCATTGTGAAAAAGAACACAAGAGGTTATTTTTCTTAAATTGCTAATGAAAAACAATTATAATACTGGCAATAACTGAGCCAATTATTATTTACTCGGCGATCAGAGCAGTATTGCTTTGTCTAGAAATTCAACATTAAAGATCAAAGCATACCAATATGAAATATCAGTTTGTTAAGGGACCAACTATAGAAGAAAACAGTACAAATTGAATATGTTTAATCGGGAAATAATATGGCGGATTTATTTGTAAAAAACCGATTATGAAATGGAAACTACAGGCTTTTTGCTTCTGCAATGTTTGGTGCTGACTTCTTAGACCCTTATAATGGTCCTGGGCAAGACGTAAAACTGCATCCATTAAGGTCCTGGGCAGGACGTAAAACTGCATCCATTAAGGTCCTGGGCAGGACGTGAAACTGCATCCGTTAAGTCCCTGTAAGGTCCTTATTGGGACGTAAAACGGACGTGAAACTGCATCCGTTAAGTCCCTGTAAGGTCCTTATTGGGACGTAAAACTGCATCCATTAGTTACTGTCCCAAGAAACGTCAGTTCGGTTTTTGGTATGAATGTAAGTCCTTAGTTTCGGGGTATAAAGGTAAATGGTCCTACCTTGAGCCCAATCCTCTTCTAAATGATTCCCTGGATCACTCTGACCCGGAGTGATAGTAACTGTTTTAATGGGTCTTAGTTATGGATAAAATAATAATTTTGTACTTTGTTTTAAAATGATTTTCTGGATCACTCTGACCCGGAGTGATAGTAACTGTTTTAATGGGTCCCAGCTATGGATAAAATAACAATTTTTCACTTCTAAATTACCCTTTTTTAAAAAAAAAAAAAACATTATTTTTGGAATTAAAGTATTTATTAACCTTACTAATATTTTGGACGAAGATTCCATTATATACCCAAAATAAGGGGGGCTGTTACGGTTTTTTGGGTATATATGCCTGTAACTAGTGAGCAAGTCAGAATGACTTATTTCCCTTTATAATCGACCAATGGGAGGTTGACCAATCAGAAGCCGCCCAACACTGTATTCATCGTGTATAAAGGCGGCCATCTTGTTTCGTCTACCGGAAGGACCAAAGGCGACCAGGAGAAGGATGAACTACACTCTGCTGTGATATCCACTGCGAACCTAAAGTACGTTTTCCTACTGTCTCCGAAATATTCACTGCTAACCTCTAGATTCAATACTCAAGGACGACCGTCATGGAAATGTCTAACATGTACATGGCTATGTTTTTGTAAGAAATGATCAGAAAGGCGACAGGCATGTCTACGGGAGAGCGTGATTGTGGTAAAACCAATATATATATATATATATATATATATATATATATATATATATATATATATATCGTTATTTCAATGGAGCTTACACAAAAAATAGGGTTTAAATTAAGAAATAATATCGGATTAAAAATAAAATCCATAAATTTGAGTTAACTTTTGAGGCGACATAAGAGTTTTGTTCCAGTGGTGTTCACCATGTACAAGGCCCGGAAGTCACTCAAGGTAGAGGGTTACAGAGTAAGAGGCATAACTTATGCGGATATGTGCAGAATATTAGAGTTAACATTAGACTTTAACACGTTAAGAGTGTAGTGATCTCTTGGAAGTCAGTTCCACGAAGCAAGAAGCTGCTCGAGTTGTGGTGGATATAAAGGGAATGAGGCTGGTTCGAGAGAACATGTATGGCATGGCGGGTCTTAGGACTAAGGAGTGTAGGCTGAACACTCAACATTGAAATAACGATAGAACAGTGAGAGGTAGGAGCACACATGGACTGAATATTGCGTTCAAGCATGAAACAAACTGTCGCCGCTTTGTCTGGACCTCAGTGTCCAATTCTATATTTACAGCGTGCGATGGATAAATTGAAAATAGCACTGTCATCTCATTTTAATAGATATATATACCAAAATTACACAAAAATATCTCGAAATACTAAAGAGTAAATCTATTAAATAAAATTGCCATTGGTTTCAACCACGGCCTCCAGGCGATTTCAGAATCTCCTGCACCTCTTCTTGGCAATCTCCTTGTTTAAGTTGATGAATGATGATATAATCCTTGCCTTCATTCCATCTTTGGTCTTACAAGCGCTCCATACATAATAATCAAGGAGGTTGCAGTCTAGGAGTTAGGTGGCCAGATATAAGAGGTGATATGTTCGCAAAAATTGTCTGACAGCAATGACTGGGTTCTCCTGTTTGTGTGGCATGGTGCAACGTTCTGTTGCCAGACATAGTGTCTTCCAGCAGCCACTACCTCTTTAAGGCACTTGATGTAAGGCACTGTGTCGAGTCTGAGGCCCAGTGGGAAGATGAATGGAGGCATAATCTCACCATCACTAGTGATCACTCCAGACACCTTCGTAAACATCTTTAGACTCATCCAACTCTTCCGATTCCTCTGTACTGTCCTTAGATTGACACCCAAACACTCAGAAATGTTTGCATTGCAGATTTCAGTGCGAATGCCAAGGAGTATATCATGTCATTTCCAAATTAATTTTCGACATGGGCATCCGGTAGACAAAAATCAATATACTGTTTAATAAATAAAACGAACGTCTATTCAGGTGCAATCGTCAGGCCTGACGATTGCATCTAGCATGAAACAGACTGTCACCTCTAAGTGTTGACTTCTATGTCTACATTTATATTTACACACGCTCTATCTCTGATAGTGAGCACTTTATCCCATAAATATAGCACATCGTAAGACTATATATATATATATATATATATATATATATGTGTGTGTGTGTGTGTGTGTGTGTGTGTGTGTGTGTGTGTGAAGATAGATACATATGTATAGGCAGTTTGTTTATCAGTTCATAAGTAAACGACTCATGACAAAAAATTGTTTTATTATACATTTCATGCATATCTATCTGTAACAAACAAATGTTTATTGATATTTACTTTGATAAGTACATATGCACTTGCCCCCATCTACTTACCTTTCAAGTAAACTGAATATATACGGCTCCCGATTCTTAGAAAAACACACAGACGATAATTCTGAAGAAATATATATATCGATCGCTATGTTTGTCTGTAACATAAGCCCGACATTCTTGTCTGTAACAAGAAAAATCTTAATTTTTTTACCAATCATACCACATATATATATATATATATATATATATATATATATATATATATATATATATATATATGTGTGTGTGTGTGTGTGTGTGTGTGTGTGTGTGTGTGTGCGCGCAAACATTATTTTTGGTTCTTGTCCCCATCTAGTATATTGATGGACGACAGATCAGGCCGGGTGTACGTAAACAAAATTTAAGCTCTTGGGAAATATATCTACATTCTATGCTTGGCGTTACAAGTTTCCCCGTTTAAAACAGGGACTCATCATCAGTGCGTGTTGTTTGACTCTGTAAACATTGGTTAGCGTCTGAAAAGTGGGTGGAGGCGGGCAGTAGTTGTAGAAAATACTTTTTTTTTCAAACCCGGTGAAATCTTTTTAAGCACATCATTTTTCTTTCAGAGCCATTGAATATTTCATAGCATAGAAAGTTATATTTGAAAATAAACCTGCTTGCTGGTTTATCTATCGAGATAAGTATGTATTGTTCTGTCTATGAGATATGCATATCAGGATGGAAATTGTGAATAAACGAACCGAATGTCGATCCTGATAGAAAGCATCTTTTTTAATCATTTCATATAAAGCACTGAACGTAGATTGCAGAGTGTGAATTTGCTAAAAACAAAATACATTATGTAAAGATGATAATAAAAAAACAGGCAGTATGGAGAAAGAAGATAATTAAAATTGCATTTTAAATTTAGTTGATAGCAAAGCAAGATGCTGTAAAAGAATTCCATAAGGCAGAATTCCAAAAGAAGAAACTCTGCATGGAACATATGCCTATATCTAGTCATTACAAATGTAAAATGACAACACGTTAGTGCTGATCTAGTAGAGCAGTTAAACTCGTAAAGTCAAGGTACCATAGATGAAAGCTCACCAGAACAATTACCAGGTAAATATTTATAGAAAAGACAAGGAGAAGCAACGTCACAGAAGCCGAGATGCCAGGTCGAGAACCATAACATTGCAGATTGTTTTTGTGATTTTTTAAAGAATCTCAACATATATTGCCGGCATATATATATATATATATATATATATATATATATATATATACAAAAAAAAAAAAATTACCTCAACATCAGAATCGAATATATCAAAATGTTCTTTAATGGCTTTCGTCAGACACTGACGAAAGCCGTTAAGGGACGGTTTGAAATAGTCGATTCCGATGTTGAGGTAATTTTTTTTTTTATATATATATATATATATATATATATATATATATATATATATGCCGGCACAAAAACAACCTAAACCTAAGCAAGTACACTAAGAAATAATTATATAGGAACAGCAATTTTGAATGTTTTATATTCCCTTTGTTTTTAGAAATATTACTATGCACACGTGAACGCTAACACATGGCTATATGTATACAACTATGATAATGTATTTGCACACTGAGACACCTGTTGATATGTACATGTATATGTTTTTATATGGAAAAAGAAGCATACCAGTTTATTTTTTTTCGTTTTTTTTTGTTTTTTTTTGTGAGTGTGGAGATGTACAATTAGATAGGTACTTATATGTTTTGCCATAAATATGAAAGATCGGGTAATATTATAGGTGTAAAGATATAGATAATGTAATTAAATACTGAGATAGTCTTCGAACGCAGGCATAAGTGGATGCACGGGTGGACATGAGGATAGGGACAAATACGTGGGTAGATATATGTAAGTGCAAATTAACGCATATGTGGGTATGTAGATATTCTGCATATTGCGTATGCATATGCATATGTGTGTGTATGTATATGTATGTATGTATGCATATATGGGTGTGTGTATGTATGTATATATGTATACGTATGGATGTGTAAATATATATATGTGCGTATGAGTATATATGGATATGCAGATGTCCTTGTGTGTATATGTATATATGTAACTATAAGGATACATGGAGATAGGTATGGAGACATGTGGATGTGCGTTTTTCTGCAGGTGTATATGTGTAAAGATGGAAATATACATATATCGTTTCGTGTGATGTGTGTGTAGGTGTATATAGGAACTCATAGGCATATAAGAAGATATAGGTATGTGGTTACAAATAGGGGTTTAAGACATGTGTAGATAAGAAATTGTAAAAGAAGGAGCTAATTTTCGGCTAGTGACATCTCTTCCAAATTTCTCCTCTAATATTCTCCAATTGGAAGTGAATTTTAAATAGCACGAAGGGAAAGTTTAGATTAGTATTTTAATTGAGATTAAAAGATACTACCCCAATGTGGAAAATAAAATTATTTAAATGGGAATAACTGTTGATAATTGGGTACATAAAAACAATCACGAGTTTACTTAATGAACAAAAATCAAAAACAATCACGAGCTTACTTAATGAACAAAAATCAAACGAAGAAATGTCAACCTAACAAGCTATAAGATAAAAGTTTTAGTGGAAAAAAGTACTAAATATAAATTGGATTGCTCTTTCAATGCTCTGTCTATGGATTTTTCCAATCGACTGCTTCATAAAAAATACCCAAAACTCCACCGAATTTCAAATTAATTTCTTCGTAGATTGTTTTAAAATTTAGATATTTATCAAACCTTAACCTCCCAAATATGCACGTTAAAGTAACGCGAACTGACAGCGTCTAAGAATTTGAATGAAACCTGTCGTGTAATTTATTGGGGTTGTTGTAACGTCTTCCTTTAATGTAGTCCTTATCGCTCACCCCTTAACCACCTTTATCTAGAGACGAGACGCGTTAAATTTGAACAACATCCAGCCGACACACTGGGTTTAAAATAGGAAACTAAAATGATACATATGACACTCATATCCTCTCTCCCACCTCACTCCCTCACTTCGTTAACTTTGCGTATACTTGATGAGGTCCGTAAAAAACGTGTGAATTTCTTTTCATTCTTCATTTCAGCTTTTGGAAGTAAAGTCTGATGATCCAGAACCCTGTTAAAGGGGTTATGGTGAAATAGCTTATTACATGGAATCTTAACGTGGTCTGTCTTTTATTCAAACATATATGCTCTGAATTTTACATTGAGCTCTCTGGATATCATCCTCCTCAGGTCTACCCATACGGATTACCTAAATTTGCATAAACTATATATATATATATATATATATATATATATATATATATATATATATATATAGTTCACATAAGATAGTTATGTTCTTTTATGACCTCGCAGTGTCATACAAGTCATATACGACTGATATTAAAAGTAGACCAATAAATGAAATGTTGCAAGAAAACAATCATTATTTTGGGAACCCTAACAGAATTGGTAATCGCGTGCGTGGTTTACCTCGATTGTCCTGAGATTTCCAAGTGGGGTTAGGGCAATTTGTTTGTCAGAACTTCAGCTTTATTATGCGGCATAATCTATCTATCTATCTATCTATCTATCTATCTATCTATCTATCTATCTATCTCAGCCTATTCATATCTATCTATCTATCTGTCTCAGCTTACTATTTTATCTATCTATCTATCTATCTATCTATCTATCTATCTATCTATCTATCTATCTCAGCTTACTCTTATCTATCTATCTATCTATCTATCTATCTATCTATCTATCTAAACTTACTCTTATCTATCTATATATCTCAGCTTACTCTTATCTATCTATCTATCTATCTATCTATCTATCTATCTATCTATCTCAGCTTCTTATCTCTCTATCTATCTATCTATCTATATATATATATATATATATATATATATATATATATATATATATATATATAAATATGCGTTACATAAAAAGCATAATTTTTATTTTTCACTGTCGCATCTAATCTTCATCATTTCCTTCGTATTTGCTTCTTGAATTATATTCATATATTTATTCAAATTGTCCTGCTGAGGCAAGAAGTAGCTCTATTCACCTCGACTCTTGCGCTGATTAATTACCCTGAAATTTCGTCTGCGCTTCTGTGTGTATGCACGTGCGCGTGTCTTTGTGCACGTGTATGTGTGTGTGTGTGTGTGTGTGTGTGCGTGCGTGCGTGTTTGTATGCGTGTGAATATGTTTGTATGTAAATGTGTGTGTGTATGCGCGCGATATATAGTGATGAATTATAGCCCAAATTGATAACACGTGACGATCAAAGTGATCGCATATTTTAGATCGCTTCCGATATCTAATTTATTTATATCAATATATTGAATAATATATTGAACAATATAAAGAAATAAAATGCTTCAATGCTTTAACAAATTAGTGGGAATTGTTTAAAAGCCTTGCATTTGACAGAGCACAAACAATCTTTCCTCTTCAGCTGTATTTTGCCTATCCAAACCCAAAGTTCCCGGGGTGAGCTAACAAAAAACCAATTCAACTTTAACTAAAATCACTGCTTAACTTAGTTTTGACTAAACTTTCTTCTTCTGAGTTGACCTCCATATTTTAAGAAATATTCTCTAAACATTGGGATTATATAAAGTAGAGCAATTTGGAAGCTCCGTGCTTGAGGCTGAATTGGCTTAACTAATGCCAGCAGTAGAAAATATTCCCTGGCCCAACCAATTTAGAAAGGCGCATTCAGGATATTTTCAAGGAAATTAAAAAAAAAAAAACGAAAAAGAAGCTACAAAAGCCAGAATTTGAATGTATTACGGCGATTCTATTTTCAGTGCCAATTCCGCATTGTCTTCTGTGTCAGTTTTCGTCGATATGAAATGAATGATGTCGAATGAATCATTTGACAGCGTTCTGACAACGTCGAAGTTCAGTATTTTTCAACTCTCCATACAAACCGTCTTGAGAATTCCCAAACCCAAACCCTGACTGTAGATTCCTCAAGTCTAGGAAAAATGCCAACAACTGCTTTTCAAGAGAGTGGTTCTGTCTTAAAGAAATATTACGGTAGAGATTCAATCAAGATCGCCACCTATCTATCTATTTATCAAAATCGATTTTTGCATTTCTGTTTGTTTTTATCAACCTCTCTATATTTCCGTTCAAAATATTGCAATTTTTACCTGTGTTTGAGGTAGTTGCGTATTTCAATATAGAGATATCACAAAATGAAATCTAAGATTCGACCTGCTGAATTTCAAACGCGAAAGTTCTCTTTGTTAAGAAAAATATGACACAATGACGTCTCACATATCTACATGATTTCCTATTCACCCCCCACTGCTCTCACGCGTTATCTGTATATTAAATCTGCTGAGATTAAGAAAGAAAAACACCATATTGATAGATGTTTTTAATCCTATCTAAGCATTCGGCTTACATAAGCCATTATCAAAGATGACAATTACATTTCAATATATTAAACAGTACACGGACAAAACAATAATGATAGTCTGTTTTTGTTGCTTGGAAATCCTTCATGCAACTTATATTGTTTTGTCCGTGTACTGTTTAATATACTGAAATGTAATTGTCATCTTTGATAAAGTCTTATGTAAGCCGAAAGCTTAGATAGGATTAAAACATCTATCAATATGGTGACATTTTCACCTTTCAATGATAATTTTATCAAGCTTAGGTTAAAAAGATAAATAGACAAAACTAATCTACATTATTTAATGAAAAATGAATCAATATATATATATATATATATATATATATATATATATTAAAGAAAAACAGACCACTTTAAGGTACCATTATAATAATTTATTTCACCAGAGCCCTTTTAAGGGACGTCAGGTCATCAGATAGCACTTCCAAAAATGAAACGAAAAATGAAATTAAAATTGATGGGTAATGTAAGTTTTTGTAATTTAACAGAGAGTGTAAAGGGAGTAGTTAAAGAGACATGGTAGAGTATAGGGAGGGATTAATTTCATATGTCTCTCAAGTATACTTTGTATTGGGGGAGGAGTGACCAGACCATGACCTATTTAGACTGTTAACTTAACGGAAGTGATATATTGAAATGGAAGGGGTGAAGAGAGAAAAGAAAAAGGAAAAAAAAAGAAAGAAGAGGGAGAGGGAAGTAAAGAGAAAGAGGCTGTAACTGGGTTTTAGCAATTTATGTAAAGAATAGATTTTAATGCTTGATAGTAATTTAGATGTCTAAAAAATATTAGCTCTGGATTTACACACACACACACACACACACACACAAACACTTATATATATATATATATATATATATATATATATATATATGGAAAGGCGAAAGATAGTTTAGAGTCACTGAACTTTCTAACAAAATGTATTTAATCGGTAACTATAACAGATAGAAACTCAACTAAATAAATAAATATTAAATTAGAATATAAGAAAAGTCATCGTAAAATAGGAAAGCAAAGTAAAAAGTAACTTATTTAACTTCGGAATTCATTTTCCTGAAAACTTTTCTGAGACCATAAATAAGTAGAAAAAAAATGCAAACCAAAGTTAACAGAGCAAAGAGAAAAGCAAACATCGTTCCATACTTTACCATTTCCGTTTCCGGTCTGGTTCTGATCAAATGTACATTCAGTCTCTTTCCTGCGTCAAGTCCTTGCCTTTACGAAATGTAATACTCATGGCCACTTCGCTACAAAGGCGCTTAGAACCCAGGAAAACAGTTTACTTTGCCAAATATTTTAAATAGACGATTGGTATTTTCCGCTATTGATTCCGGCTTCGATATAGTCTGTGAGAGGCAGGATTGAAGAGTGATATGCATATCCAGCCGGATTAAGTAAAAAAAAAAAAAATAAATAAATAAATAAATACTCCCCCCTAAAAAAAAACAGCAAAACGGAACACGTCCTGAAATTTGCAAATAAACGCACACAAAGCTCTATCATAATTTCATGATTTCCTGGCAATTTTTCGACATCAATCGTCGATATCCATAAGTTATATCAATATCGACTTTGAAAGAATCGATCGATTAGTTAAAAGCATCGCTTGATCAATCATATCTTACAGAAATAGTATACAGTTAGATTTAGTGAACGTTGGAGCGAATTTGGACTTTTATAATTCGTATTTCTAATCTTCTTAACTTCAGTTTTAAATCAACCGAATAGACTTACTTTTATGACCCACTGCTCGAACAAGCCAACTGGAAATCAGTAATGGAACGCCATAGGAATTGCCACAGCATGCTATCCTTCGAGAAGACTAACTTACGAAATCAAAAGTAATAAATAGATACGTTTATATTTGTATATCAAAACATTTGGGTTTATATCTTTAGTACTTAATAATTGTTCACCTAACATAGGGCTAAAGAGCCACTCGAGGTAGAGGATTGCTGAATAAGGTTATTTTATAAATGGAAGATTATAAGTATAGTTTAAAAGGATATGTAGGATAGATAACGATTAACAGTAGACTTAAGACTGTAGTTATCTAAGAATTATGTACTCAGGAGCGGATTTCACAAATTGTATTCATTTGAAGAAACCTGCTGCATGGAACTTACTTCTTATTAACTTTATCTTGGACTTAATAGGACGACCAGTCAAAGATCCGAAATCTCTAGATATATGAAGCGGTTCGGAAAGAACGCGTGCTTGGTATGGCTCTTAGGGAAGCGTAGGTGGTCTTAAATGGATGTAGAGTTCGTGCTAATGACAAGAACGTGTATGGATGGACAAAATATAAAAATCACCGGCAATAATAATTACGGCATCGCAAATGGAAATTTGCAGAAAGTTATGCACTAGAGAAAGTGGCTTCTTCTAAGTGCGTTGATCTTTGAATATGTGAAGCCATAAACGAAGCTGAAATAAAAATTGTATACTTACAAGAGAAGAGCGTCAATATTTCTCTGTCGACTCTACGTGTGGAAGTAATACACGATGTCATCTGCTAGTTATTGAAAAGACAAGGAAATAATATCTCACACGCTATTATTTCCATGTCTCTTCCCCATATATATATATATATATATATATATATATATATATATATATATATATATATATGCGTGTGTGTGAAAATAGGAAAGAACTCATTACGTAAACAATCCGAAGTTCTTTAGTATTTTTGGTTTTATTTAAAAAAAAACAGTGCTCGATACAAATGTAGAGTCTAAATATAATTATTTATTTAAAAATATGATTCTTTCGCTACATAAGAGCTCTCATGTTTCAAAATGAGCCGAAAACTTCAATATATTTATTAGAATTAAATTGAATTAAAGTACCAACCTCTGTTCCATCTTCAAGCGAAATTTTTGGAAAGTTGATATCTATTTCAAAGCAACAAAAATTTTCGTAATGAGTCGTTACCATTCTTGACTTCAGCTGGATACAAAATTAATTGTTTGTTTCTCAAATATTGACCGAAATAAATTTCGTTTATATCGTTCATAATAAAGAAGAAGGAAAGATGAAAAAAACCCAAAAAACAAAGAAAGAAAGTAAATAAAAAAGAATGAAAGAAAATTAACGTGGTCAGTCGGGCTGTGTAGGTCTTAGCCCTATCTAAGCTAAAAACATACTTAATAGGCAATGTATTTATTGCTTTAATTTTATAAACAATCTTTTAAAAATCTCTAATGACTTGCATGCCCTGTATTTAATAGAACAAATTTTTATTTTAAATTTCTCTTTTGAAATGTCAATTTTAAATAATTTATTCCATACAGTATTAGTTTTTTTTTTTTTGGAGGGATATATCTTTTGAGAAATAGCAAATTAAATTTACCCCGACCTAAAAATTGGTCGTCGATTGAAGGGTTGGGTGAGGGGTGTGACTGGGGTAAATCTTGGGGAAATATATTAGTCAGCTGTACATTGATGTAATGAATCTGCATATACCAGTGTTACCCCTCATAGGAATATGATTGGCTGGTGTCAGCCATAAATACAGACTGATGTGGAGGTATTGGACGCGTATTGACGACGCCTATTGGCTACGCCTATTGTCTTCGCCTATTGACTACGCCTATTGCCTACCACTACGACGAGGACCAGTGCATTACGGTTACCTGTTAGATTGTGCTACTCGGTTACAGTAGACAACAACCACTTTGCTGCTTCGAACAAATATATCCCTTTCCGGGACATATCATACATAAATACACAGGCAGAAAGATGCATAACACACTAACGCATAGACATATATACAAACAGACACTCGAGATAGATACACGCTATTTTAAAATATCTGGCTTGGTCTGTCTTTTTTCTTAAACGACTGGATTTTTTTTTAAATAAATGTTTATTTTTATAGATTTATTATAATTAATATTAAAATACCAAAATGTTTTTTTCATTTCATGGACAGAGAATTTAAAAAATTATATATTTTAGTTAGATTAAATGAATCATTTTAGAATCTAAGTAGTATATTTTGTTAAGCCTGCCAAACATTAATGAGTCGCCACATATATATATATATATATATATATATATATAGAAAAATATATATGTATATACTTACATATATGTATATATACTATATAGAGAGGAAAAATATGTCTGCGTTTGTGCGCGCTGGTAGCGTAATTGTCATCGGCGCGGAAATTGGAATCGCTCAGGCGAGTTCAAAATCCCATCGTCAGATCATTTCTCTGGTATAATTACTTCCGAAAATCGAGGCTTATTCTATGCAAGCCCTGATCACTATAATCAAATCGTTTGTATGTGTAGCCTTGTAGTTCTATTCTACACTCATTCATTGAAATCGCACACATTTGTCTAAACGCACGCATATATATATATTTGTTTACATTTGGATACGCATGGTGATTATATGAATATACAAGAGAAAATAATGAAGAATTGTAGTTTAAAAACAGTAAAATCGACCTTATTAAACGAAACGCTCCTGTGGGGCTAGATCAGTAAAGCACGTCAGACTATATACTATTTTTTGTAGGTCTGATGAATTGGATCGTAATTACGATTCCAATGTAATAAATTATAACCATGGAATATTAGAGTTTACGACTTTTTTTATATATATATATATATATATATATATATATATATATATATATATATATATATATATATATATATATCCAGGTAAGATGATAATAAATCGTTCACTCGCCAGTAATTTACAATCGGCTGACGAGATGCATTGTTACGCATCGAAACACGACTGCACTAGTGTAGTGATTTTTACGTTTTCAGTGTAATAAATTATATATATATATATATATATATATATATATATATATATATATATATATATGTGTGTATGTGTGTGGTGTGTGTGTGAATATATGAATGAAGAAAGAAAACTTATCTTAGCCGACCCGTTTGACGGAGTTTTGGCCAAGATAAGTTTTCCTTTTTTTTTATTCATATTGTCCTTTCACAGATAAACTCTCATTGAAATTTTTACAAGCACACACATACATACACACACACATAGAAACACAAAAATATATATATATATATATATATATATATATATATATATATATACTGATATATATATTATCAACTTCTGCTGTAAACCTAAGGTTACAAACAATTTTCCATGCAACCGCATATGTTAGATATATCACACTTTCCACTAAATACCGAAAACACACACACAAACACACATATGTGTGTGTTTGTGTGTGTGTGTGTGTGTGTGTGTGTGTGTGTGTGTTCATAAGTTATTAATTGAAGGAACCGTGATAGCCGTGATTGTTATGGATTTTTATTCCTAAAAAGGTGATTAATTTGAGACTGGTATCGCTCAGCCCACCTCCAACTTATATTGCATATTATATGCTTTCGTAATTATAGTCCAACAATAGAATAATTACTGACAGCAGGACATCGGTCAGTGAATCTTTGTTTTTACTAACTGTCCACTCAGCACAGGCATTGAGAGACACTCAAGGTAGAAAATATATTATAAATATAAATAGCGTTTGAATAGTGGTAGAGGAAAATGGCTTAATGTCCAGTTACCGCTTGAACAGTGGGTAAACACTTGTAACTATTTTTATATCGACCATGAATCCTAACGTAACAATTATTTGCGAATTTTGGCTCAGGAGCTCAGATAGAAAGATTAAAATTGTTCAGGAACGTAGGTCTCAAAGGGTTATCGATTGGAGATATATGCAGCCGGAAAGCAGTTCTTGGAAATAAGCCGTCTATACGGCACTTCGTTCTTATTAATACAAGGAGCCCCACAAAACCAGGAAATTTTAGATTTACTATATGATGAAAAAAACATAACTAATATGTAAAAATAACTATATATTTCACTATATGAATGAAGTAAAAAAAAATTAGGCTAACATGAGGCTTGTGATTTTTCGTCTATGGGATAAGGGTTGTAGGGTGGAAAATAATAAAACGGATCCACGTAAACACTTTTGAGATCTATCAAGGCTGAAATGTGAGGACTAAGCAGCTTCAGTGGGGATATTGCGGTAGTAATAAGCAGTCTCTTGTAAAAATAGAGCGAGGCAAGAGGACTCAGGTATTTTCTGAAGCGGTACGAGGGACTGACTATTTTTACAGCATTTTTAGCTGTGGATCATATATATGTGTTCCACTGGATTGAATTTTGAGCCTCAAGAGTCATTTGAAACTTAGGGTATCCAGAAGGGGCCAACTGTTCAACATGATAAGGGTACATTTAATGTCTGCTTTCGGTGATGGTGAAACGTTACTAGGTTGATTATGCAGGTATTAAATGTTATATGCAAATTCTTTCCCCGTTCAACTGTTAGCACAACTCAGGCGGCAGAGTTTTTGATATCTAGATTTTTCCAGGTACAATCATATACATTTGTATCGTCAGCATTCATATTTACTAATGATCAGTGTATGTTCTTAGGGAGATCGTCAATATAAAACAAAAAAGGAGAGGATAGGATAGACAAGAGAACATTGGGGAGCGCCTGGGTTTCTGGAGACTGGCCATTAACAACGAGCTGCATAGGCCTACCTGTTAATAAGGACTTGATAACTGAAAAAAAATTTCCAGAGGTTCGATAACTAGAGTGTTTCTGTAGCATCCACTTATGCCCCACCTTGTCAAAGGTCATTGATGTAGCTAGGACAATTACCCTCGAGTCGAATTTATTGTCGAGTTCTTCACATATTCTGTTTATAATAAGAGTTAATACATCAGCAGTGGAGCTAGAGGAGCGAAATCTATACTGTTTGTCATTCAGAGAAGTGTTTTTTTTTGTTGAGACCAACAAAATTCTTATTGATCATAGGATTTCTGATGACTCTAATGATTTCAATATTGCGAATGTGATGAGCTATCACTAGCATTCTTTAAAACAGGCTACAGTATGGGTTCATTTTGTCTGCAGAGTTTTATGCCAGTTATTATTGTTTTGTAATGGTGTTACAGATCTTTCTCCACTTTCATATTCCTTGTGATTTCCTTTCCTGGCGGCATTGTTCCAATAAGATAACCCCCCGCCATCTTAAGATGGAGACACGAAACAGTTTCCACGATCACTTTTAAATAATCCATATGTTTCACTACATTTTCTGGAGTCAGTCCCCGTCCATGGAGAGATACTTTAACGATAAGACCTCAGCTCCATATATACAACTTGCCGCATAGCCACAATTATTCTTCTTATTATCTAAACGTTATTAAGTAGATGTCCATCACCTTTTTTATATCAGCCGGGGATGAACAGTTTTCGATTAGATCCACGATGCAAAATCAATATTTTATTGAACTACTGATTTTCGGATGTAGATCCGTCACAAATAATTTTTCAGCACCCCTCAATATTATTGAAGCTTGGTACTCTAAAACCTTTGAAAATCTACAGATCGAAAATGTGAGCTACACTCATACAGCAAGAGACGCGCGCAGAGCGTCTCTAAGAAGTATATTTTGATATTTACATATTGGCATGTCTCGTTTCAGGAATATATCACATTAGAATTTCGTCACATCGTCAAGCTATGAATTAATTTGTGACAGTTTTTCCACATTGTTTACGTGATCGATTTGGAAATAAAATTAAATCTATACTGTTTTATTTTTTTTCAATCATATCTAAAGTGAAATAGTTGTATAAGTTTTGATATATGTGGAGTTTTTGTAAGAATGTCGCATAATGTTTGAGTCTTTAAATTTAAAATTACTAGCTGTACAAACAGAATCATATAAGGTTTCTCTCTTGTCTATGGGTTTGCTGTAGCAAAATTCTGTCGTATAGTCTCTTGGAAGAGACAATTTTAATCTTTGCGCATGGTCAAAGGATGTTTTTTCTTGAAACATCGTTCCGAAGTCTAATAACTCTTTTCAGTGATAGAGAGAGAAAGAATCTAAAAGCCATGTTCTGCTCTCAGTTCTTTATATCGTTGCAACAAGACCAATTATCAAGGAGGTCTTTAATCCTTATAGAAAATTCCTATTAAATGTTTTTTTTTTACTGGGTTTAAGAAAGTTATCGAAGCGGATGAATTGATACCATCATTTTGAATTGTGTCATATATTTCTCCTTATTTATGATAGTCTTTTTCGTAGTTTCATATCGCCATGGTCAGTCGTGAACCACAAGATTAGAGATATTGGTAACTGGAATATGCCAAAGAGAAAAAAGAAAAAGTTCTTTAATTGAAAAGGTGAATTTTTTTTGATTTAATGATTTCATCAGCAAAGAAATATATCTTATGCTCAGGTTACTAAGACCTACGCCAAGAATGAGTCTTTCATTACTGACCTCATTTTCATTTTGGCCTCTTGTTATAGTTATTCTATTTTCGCATTATTTATACAGGTTAATTAGCCTAATTTTGAAATTAAATTTTTGTCATTTTTGTATTTTTAAGTATAACAGAAAATATACCATATATATATATATATATATATATATATATATATATATATATATATATATTATATTATATATATATATATATATATATATATATATATATGGCCATCCACAAACAGACTGTTCCGCCGTATCAAGGCACAACAGTGTGGCTAGACATTCGATTGCTTCAAGCCAGGATCGAAACCCCGATTTTTCCACAAGTCATCGGGCACAGTTGAAAGAAAAGCGAATTTTTACGTATTTATTCCGTGAATAAACACGGCAATGACTGACAGTGGTCAATTCGGGGGCATATATGTGTGTGTGTGTGTGTGTGTGTGTGTGTGTGTGTGTCCGTGTCCGTACGTGTTCACACAATGCCACATGGTCCCCAAAAGAGCCTCCGCAGGTTTTGAATTCTGACTTGACCTTGTTCGACGTTATCCACTGTTTCCAATATCTGGTGACGATGAGCTTGGAAAAATTGGGTACTACTTAATGACAAAAAAATAATTTTGTTTTTCGCAGAAGGAAGCTGACTTGTGTAATAGTGAGGTATTATATTATTGAAGGTCGTGTTGTGGTTAACATCACTGCACGATCATTTATCTTTTTTGTTCTATTTATGGGGAACAGTGCTCAATATTGATATATATATATATATATATATATATATATATATATATATATATATATAAAGAGTGTGGACATGGAATCAAGAGTGCTTTGTGACTGTCAGATTCTCGCTTCAATGCGATCTTCTGACTAAATCGCAATGAAGCGTGAAACTGACAGTGGCCATTCAATGTTTATTCTCTGTCCACACTCACACATTCACTTTCTCTTTCTCTTTATATATATATATATATATATATATTGGTGCTTCTGTGTGTAGGTGTTTATCGAATGTATTTAAGTGCATACAAGCATAAACCATATTTAGTTAAAAGTGATATTTATCCTAGTTTTTATAGTTATCAGCTTTAAAGCCGTTCGGAGTTTCTCTTCAGTGATTTCAATGGAAACTTTTGTCATTTTCTGTATTTTTCTGCAGTTATTTATTTATTTGTTTGCTGTAGAAGCTTTTTTTTTTCACCAAAGATCTAACAATCTGGCAATCTCCCGAATCGCAATTTTTCGCGAGGCCTCTGATGTGGCTGTAAAATTAAACAAGTCCCAATATCAAAGCGAACGCATTGATTTAGCCTTGCACCTTTGGGAAGTTCATCTAATTATCGTGGCGTCCGACTTCGTTCTGAGGACCGCATGCGCATGCGTGCAGCGACAAGAGGGCGACACTAAATGGAGAGAAAAAAATATTGTGCTTTCTCTCTTTTCTTAATTTTTCCTTCCTTTCATCTTCATCATTTTGTAGAAAGCATTTACATTCAACCTTTACTTCTTTTAATCTTTCCTTCTATTTAATAATTGTAGCTTCATATTTCTAGGCTTTTTATTTGGATTTGAACGCCGACCACTCACGTCAGTTAAGAACATGAAAAAGAAAAGTAAACCACTTTGCTTAGTTTGGCCTGGACCTCTTTCACAAAATTGCAAGAGGAACAAAAAAGGAAGAAACGGTAACAATTTGCCCAGCATCGTGTTATCCACTAGGCATTTTTTTATCTTCTACTTATATTTTCCTTGCCCTACATTAAGCTTTTTTCTCTTCCCTTAACTGACACTCAGTACCTGAATGTTTTTGTTTAATCGAGTTTCATATTTATATTTCTTTCCTCTAATCAGGCGAACTTTTATTATCTTACGAGTCTTTCGATTTTTAAAAAATTCCTTTTCATTCCCTTCTTTCTTCCGTCTGTTACGATCCTTTCTTTTATCATTCTTTTATTATCACATTATCCTTTCTTTACTTTCATTTACTATCCGACAATCCTTTCTTTCTACTTCCTTTTATTAACCTAAGATCGTTCTATTCATCTGTCTATATCTCTGAGATGAGGTATTATGATTACTTACATTATTTACATTATTCGGACTGTTATCCTAATCTTCATTGCCATATTCATAAAGTTTTGGTTGTGGCCTGTTATTGAACTCATAACTCTGTGTCTATTCACTGGATTTAACCAACGTCTTTATCCAATGCGTCCTTCAGGAAATTTATACATGAATTTTTGGGACTTATGAACCTCATGTCTCTGCAAATATTTTTTTACCCGTTCTCATATTGCAATTTTTGACGAGTTGAGTTAAAGGGAAATAACAGACATCTGTAAGAAGCATGGTACGTGGAACTAGAACAATCTACCTCAGTGGATGAAATAAAGTGTTCGGTTCGAAATTCCAATTACCTGAAGAAGGCCGGAGTGTACAACGGCCGAAACACTGTGAATATGGCAATGAAGATGAGGATAACAGTCTGAATAATGTAAATAATGTAAGTAATCATTGTCTTTATTTTCTTTTATTCTCCTATGATTCTTTCTTTTTATTTCCTGTTATTATTCTACGGTCCTTCAATTTTATTTCTTTTTTATACCTCGATCCTTTATTTTTCTTGTTCCTTATTATTATCCCAAGTTCCTTTCTTTTTTTAACATTCGACGATCCTTTCTTTTTCCTTTATTTTATTATTCTGCTATTCTTTCTCGTTCCTTTCTTTTATTCTCTTACAATTCTTTCTCGTTCTTTCCATTTATTCTCCTATGATCCTGTTTTGTTTTTTTTTTACTTTTTCTCTTGCTATCGCTAGGCTCGATTTTGCATCCTTCCATCTTGATAACGTCTTTTTCTTTTTTTTTCCAGCCTCCTCTTATTTTCTCTGTCCTTCTCTCTCTTTTTATTATCCCCACGCGCCTCTTTCTTTTCATTTCCTTTAACTTCTCTTTCGTCAGCTCTCTTTCTATTCTTTCTTTCTCTCTATCTTCTTTCTTCATTTTCACTTCTTTCTATCTATCTTTCTTTCTTTCTTTTCACCTTCTTTCATTCTTTCTTTCTTTCTTTCTCCTACTTTCTCTTCACCTTCATTCTTTCTTTCTTTCTCCTACTTTCTCTTCAACTTCTTACTTTCTTTCTTTAGTTTTCACCTTCTTTTCTCCTACTTTCTCTTCACCTTCTTTCTTTCTTTTCACCTTATTTCTTTCTTTCTCCTACTTTCTCTTCACCTTCTTCTTTCTTTCTTTCTTTCTTTTCACCTTCTTTCTTTCATTCTTTCTTTCTTTCTCCTACGTTCTCTTCATTTTCTTTCTTTCTTTCTTTCTTTCTTTCTTTCTTTCTTTCTTTCTTTCTTTCTTTCTACCCACCCGCCATTTTTTACTTCTGCGCCATTGGTTGAAAGTCTCTAACATCTTCGTTCGATACACTTGTCTCTCTCTGAAGATCACTTTCTAAATTTTCTCTTTTTGTCTTTTCATTATCTCTTCAACTGCTCACTCTTTTACCTATCCGCCTCTTCCTCTTTTCTCTTTGCCGTTTTCTTTTTATCTTTTTCCTTCCTTCCTTCCTTCCTTCCTTCCTTCCTTCCTTCCTTCCTTCCTATTTTTTTCTTAACTTCACCTTCTTCCAATTAAAACATCCCCCCCCCGATTTTGATAGTTCTTCTAATCCTTTTTAAGCATATTTTCACCTCTAATCTACTCCTCCCTCTCTCTTTATATTCTTCTTCTTTCTCACTTCCTCCTCGTTTTACTTGCTTTTCTTCTAATTGCTCAAGTCTCTCTCTCTCTCACTCCCAAATGTTCGCTGTTTTTCTCTCCCACTCTTTCTTTTACTCTTCTATCACCCCTCTTCCTTTGTATTCTGTCTTCTCTCCTACTACTTCTACTTTACTATCTCTCTCTTCCTCTGCTTTCTTTATCACTCTTTTCTTTCTCCTCTTTTTCACTAGTTTATAACGACCCTTATTTCTCCATTCTCCTGTTTTGTCTTTCTCCCTTATTTGGTAATTGTATTTTAGCTAATCGATTCAGAATTCCAATCTCATCAATAAACCCAAATTTGCTTTTTACTGGTCATTTTTTCCTTTTTTTTCCCTTTCTGTTTAACACTTCTGACATCAATGATTTATACTTTAATTCATTTTTCCCCCAAAATATTTGCTTCACTATTTTTTAATTCACCAGGTTTTATTCGTTGATTGATTTCTTTATTTTTGTCTTTATGAGACACAACTGTGAACCCACCCCCCACCCATGAATAAAACACAATGCTGTAAACCCAAACCCACCCACCCAATCAACCGCGTCGAGTGAATGAATGATTCTCTTTTTGTTGCTAAGTATAAACAAGAATAAAAGTGCAATGAGGTTAATCCAAATTCTTGGCTGTCAAATAGCATATCGTCTGAAGTTGTGCAGAAATTTGGACCAGAAGGAAAGGAAACGGTAAGATAACACGTCCGCTTAAATCGCGCCATTTTTTGTCGCATCTCTCTGTCTTTTTTAGAAATACTTTCATGGTAATTGCTCCGATGAGCTGCTTTCGCTGGTTCCCAGACTTCATGAATTCATGCGTCCTACGAGGCTGGCATACTGCTCTCACCCTTTCACTGTTGAAATTGTTAAAGCCGTCTCTTCTACTCATATATTCATATATGACACCTCTCATCATATATCACACCTCTCGCCTGTGGAACTCCCTTCCCTATTCCAGTTTCCCTGAGAGCTATAATCTCCAACTATTCAAATGTAATGTCAATAGACATCTTCAGTTGCCTTGATCTATCCACTATCCTTCTCCTCATCCTTTCCTCTATCACTCCTATCTGCTCTCGCTCCAAATCCTCTGTAACCCCTTGCGTGCTAGTGGCTTCACGCCTTGCTTGGGGTGAAATGCTTAAAAAAACAAAAAACACCGTCACATTTTCCCCAGAGAAGGATTGAAAATATCTCCCAGTACATACATACGAATTTGAGTGATTTAGCAGGCTGATATCAACCAAGACACCGTATTCGAATTTTCAATTTTAAACGTAAATAAGCGAGGGTCTTATATGGCATCAAATATTTTATTTTTGGTGATGTAATCTTGTATTTGATAATAATTTTGATAGATCAGTGTTTCTTAGCAGAAGCGTTTAACGATCAAGAGAGGAATGTCAAATGTAAGAGGAGAAATTTTACATTTCTGTCATAAGTTATAATTATAATGGCGATGAATGGAAGAAAGATAAGATGAGAAGGGGGGAGGATTTCGACAGAGAGAACATTGACTGAAGAGAGCTGAATTAAAATCATCTGAATTTACTTTAACACACAATGAGGAAAGAGGGTCAGGTAAGTTTAATTCTCACCCGTCATAATGAGGGGGAAGAAAAAAGTTTGAGTAACGGGGTGTGACTTACGTAACGGGTTTCTGTGAAGGGATGGTAAAACCAGGATGAAGAGGGAAATAAGAGAGGGAGAGCACAAAAATTAGAGGTAGAAAAAAAGGGAGAGAGGGAAGAAAAAGACAAGAAAACATGGAGAGCCATGATTGACCAAGGGCAGTTAGAGTTGCCATGTTTTTCTTGGTAAAACTAGTACAGTATACCGTAGCTTATTTGCTCAATTCTTACTGGGCACTGCAATTTGTAACCTAAAACGTACATAGGATATACTGAATATATTTTGAAAGGTAGTTGATACAATAATAAGTCGTCATTCAAGCTGGTAAATATTAGGTACTCCACCAAACTTGTTGAAAATGTGTGGAATTTAAAAGAGAAAAGAGCAGGGATCCAATTGTAAGCTGGAAAAAATTTTAAAACGCGAAGGCTTATAACAACCACAATAATATTTGCAACTTCTGCCAAAAGAAAAAAATGAGCAATTATGAGCGGATCCAGATAATCTTTTGAATCAGAAACCCGACGTCATGAGTCTTTGCATACATACCAAAAAATTCCTCTTAAGTTCATATGAGGCTGGCTAAAAAAGATTTTACATTTCAATTAACCACCACCGATAACAAGCCCTCCTCCTACTCCTACTCCTCCTTCTTCTTTTTCTTCTTCACATACTCCCCTCCCTTTCTATCACAACGTCGTGCATTTGCTTATTTTTTTTTTAAATAATATACCGTTGATTAGCTTTTTTTTTTTTTTAAATAAAGCGTTAGGCAGTCAATTGAAAAAATCGCCTGAGGAGACCGTAAGTTTGAAACCAAGGTAGCGGATTCAACTGATCTCTTATTTTTTCAAGTTAAATGCTCTCCATGTTATTTTTACTTTTATTTCAATTTTTATTTATTTTCACTACTGTTTCCTGGTCTGTTTCAACTCTGACCATTAATCTTTTATGTATTATATATATATATATATATATATATATATATATATATGTGTGTGTGTGTGTGTGTGTGTGCGTGCGTGTAATACATTTTTTCTTTTTTCTTCTCTGGATATAAAATGTGTCAAAATTGTTTGAATATTCTGTATGTCTGATCGCTTACGGTTATTCCTTTAGCCATTATCAAGGATGTCTTTTCATTATTTTTAACTGAATGTCGAACTTTTTCTAACATTAACAATAACACTTAATAACCTAAACTATGGACGAAGTCAAAATGTGATGACCGAGTTTGGAACAAAAACATTCTCACAAATTTAGATACATACAAAAATATCTACACATACGTAAATATCTACACACACATACATAAATATCTAAAAAAAACGTAAAAAAATCTTATACGAAGACAAGAAAAATGAATAAATCTGGGGAAAAGATGCATCCTTGTCTCACATTCCTTTCTATTTTTGTATAGCTATTTTTTTTTATACAGGCAGTTTTCTCCCAGTATAACTTATGAAATCTCATGCTTTTAAACGTATAATAGTTTTTTTTAAAGTAGAAAAAAGTGATTAAAGATTGAAATGCAATTTCATAAATTTAGTTTTAAGTTTCTTTGGTATTATATTTTTAAAGAGAAATGCACCAATCTTTTTTGTTTTTAACTTAAAAACATTAATTCGCGTAGCTTCATATGTGTATTCAATCAAGTCATCAAAATATACATTTTTATTAGTCAATATATTTTCTTCATTTTCTTAATTTTCCGGTACTTTTTTCTTAATTCACACCAGATTTAAGCTGAATTAAGAATGACAAAAATCTTAAAAGAAATTTTTGCAAAGCTTAGAAGAAAAAATATCATGTGATTATTTCATTGTTCCAAAGAAATAGGAATAAAAAAAAATAGAAAATAATTTAAACCCACCCCACCCAAAACAAAACAAAAAACAGGAAGAAGATAAAAGGGAAAAGAAAAAAGTAAACGTAAAAAAAAAGAAAGAAAAAACTAAACACCCCAATCTAATTTCACAATCAAAGTATGTAAAAGATAATACCAAGCTAGTGTTAACCACGGCTTGACGTTGATCTCTTCTCAGTCCAACATCCTGATTTTTGCCCCCTTGCACCCAACCGGAAGTGGCCACCATTTTTCTTACTCACTTCATTTTATGTACACCATCTTCAATGCTGGCTGACCCTATTATTTTCAATCATCCGGAAGCCTGGATAAAATTCTTTACACGTGATCCAGTATAAGCTGTCCATGACCTCAACTGACCTGCTCCTGTTAAACCGATGTCACTTTCTTTTCACTGGTCGACCGGGGTGGCTAAGAAATGATGCGGTAGTTAACGAAAGTAAGTATGAGGACTTATCGTCTGGTTTCATCCACTTTACCTCCTGCTACGTTGGCGTTGAAATTTCGAGCGTACTAAACGGAAGTGAACCGCAGGGAAATAGTTGAGATGGTCGCGAATGGAAATGATGCCAGTACGACGTAAAGCAGAAAATTGACTTGTCAGAATTGAAGAGAGAGATAGAGAGAGAGAGAGAGAAGAGAGAGAGAGAGAGAGAGAGAGAGAGAGAGATGTAGCATAAAGGGACGAGGTGGAACAAGAATAATAGAGAAAGTTGAATTAGTGTCGTTTTGCGGGAGGGGATAAAGTAAAAGGTTGTGGATTTAAAAGAAGGAAGAAAAAGAAGAACAAAAGAAATAATTTTTTGAAATGTTAAAAATTTTATAAGAAAGAAAAAAGAAAATGTTATAAAAAAGAAGGAGAACATTTTATAAAAAGAAAGAAGAAAATTTTATAAGAAGAAAATTTTATAAGAAAGAAGAAAGTGTTATAAGAAAGAAAGAACAATGTTTTATAGAAAAGGTAGGAGAAACATTTATAAGAAAGAAAGAAAGAAAGAAAGAAAGAAAGAAAGAAGGAAGGAAGAAAATCAGTGAAATAGTGCGAAAGAGAGATAAAAAGAAAAATGTCAAATAAATAAATTAAGTGAAAGAATCAAAAAAATATGGTCCATGACAGCATTGAAGAATGAAAGAAGGAAGATAAATGGTAAAGGAAAATAAAAACTTGTATTGAAAATGATAACAAAAGGGAGAACGAAGCAACGGAACAAAAAATGTTTCTTTGATAATAAAAGAAAAAAATACAAAGAAGACTGGGTTGTGAGAAGGAAACCAAAAATGAAAAATAAGGAAAGAAATTGAAAAGAAGACATAAAGGAAAAGGAGAAAATAGAAAAGAAAGATTAAGCAAAATAAAAAAAAATGAGGCTAAGAAGAAAATATTAAAGAAAGAATGAAAGAAAAAATAAGAAAGTAAAAATGAAAGAAAGAAAAAATTAAATGGAAATTAAAAAATGAAAAAAGGAAAAAATCTGTAAAGAAGACTGGGAATGAAAATAAATGAAAGTAGAAAAAATCAAAATTAAATAAATTAAAACTAAGAAAATATAAAAGAAATAACACCTGTAAGAAAAAAGAAAAGGAAAAAATAAGAAATTTTAACAGAAAATAGAAAGAAACGTAAAAGAAAATGTAGAAGGTAAAGAAAGAAAGAAAGAAAGAAAGAGAGTAGAAGAAAAATCAAAAATATGAAAATGCAAAAGAAAGCAAAAAGAAAATGTAAAAGAAAGAATGCCGAAAAGAAAAAAGGAAAATGTAAAGAAAATGTAAATTAAATGAAGACAAAATACTGGATAAAAAAAAAGAAAACAAACAAAAACAAAAGAACTTCGACAAAACAAACATCAAAAATATGTAAAAAGACCGAAATTATAGCAAGAAAAAAAAAAGAAACAAAATAATTTTCAAAAAGTACTGAAAATAAAAACAAAATAAAAAAAAATAAAATTTTGACATGAAAAATTGCTTCATCCTATGTTTCATTAATGAAATGATAAGATTTACACATCGGCACATTTGTTAAATTTCGCAGACTTGTATATTTATTTTATATATATGTATGTATGTATGTATGTATGTATGTATGTATCTGTGTGTGTGTCTGTACGTGTGTGTGTATCTAAAAGCGGACATCATTTTACATCTCGTAGTAAATGTCTAGGCAGAATAATCTGAAAGTCAAACATTAGAAAAACTTATGCAAATCAGCCTGATAATTAATATAAAATGTTAAGGAACCAATATTAACTAATCTAATTTATTAAAGTATATAGGATATTGTGCAATCAAATTGTGGTATAGAGCTTAAATGTCTCCATACAAGGAAATGGCAGAAAATTTAGCGTTAGTGTCGTTTAAAATTTAGAAAATGTTTCAGGAATATAAGTTCATCAACTGTTATCGCTTTTTTCCAGTATTAATGGGCGTTGGGTTCTTCCTAACTTTTTGTTCGAAATCGTGTGGAACGAGACAACATCTTTATTTTCCCTTCGAGTTATATATGCTATTGCTTTTATTTCTGTTTTCTTTTGTGTGATTTTTATTATTTAGTGACGAAGTGCACTTCTTCCTAAAACCCACATGGCTAAACCCATTTTAATCTTTGTTCTGAGAAAATGGTTGTATGTAGTTGATAGTGTAGACATATTTTTCTAAGGTTTATAACTTTTGGATTTATTTATAAATAAGTATATGAGTTGCGGTTTATTTTTAAGTATTATAACCTGAAACACTGCAAAACAATTTTTATCGCCATTTTTGATAACGAGAAATGCTGAAACGCGTGCGATATCTTTAAACATCCGTTTATCTCGAGCGATAATGGCAGCGTCCAGTTTGGAAAAAATTCAGTGCTTTTGTGAGTAGTGTCTAGAAGTCTTAACAGTTCGATCTTGCAAGGCAGTCTCTTCTGCAGTCGTGACAGGCGAAGTTGAGATATCGGATGAAGATCTGAGACTCTTCTTCATACTTCCTGCGTTGTAAAATGCTGTCTCCCGTGTCAAACTCTGACATAACTGGTGAGACTGGGGTGACCTCTTGGCTGTAAAAGATGCTGTAACATTGGAGTATTATAGACATAGTTGCAACAGTTTCTGAAATGTTGGGGCATTACATTTGGGGTCGTTTTGACTGCACGAGTTGCCGTAATGTTGGGGCATTACATGTCGAGTCGTTTTGGCTGTAGGAGATGCCGTAATCTTGGGGTATCACATGTGGGGTCGTTTTGACTGCAGGAGTTGCCGTAACATTGAGGCATTACATTTGGCGCCGTCGTGACTACAGGAGTTGTAACATTGTCAGAGTTGACAGTCAACAGCCTTCGTAGTTTCACTACAAATTTTCTGTATGGATTTATTTTCATACTCTTTTCCGTGTTTGGATATGGCCGCAAGCAGAGATTTTAAATCAGGTTCTTCCATTAAATGGTTCCATCTACCCGAAGCATCAGTTTATGAAGTGCGAGTGGTCCGCTTCCTCTTTTTTCCAGCTTGGAGTTGGACTTAATTTTCGGAGGTTATTTGAGACGCTTGCCACGGGAACATATTATAGACAGTGGGAGATAGTGCCCATTACAAAACCCGTCTAAGATAGATGCATAATGGAAAGCTATTGAAATAACAACAACTAATTAGCTAACCTGAAATTACAGCTAAAAATTACAGGACAGCGAATCAATAAACATTTCTCACAATTTGCAAAAAAGATTTCCCTTCTCTTGTCTAATTAGACAAGAGTTCCAACGGGAATTTCCCGATAACTCTCTTTGTAATTAAGACATACATCGTACGGATTATTTTCGGTGAGGATATATATATATATATATATATATATATATATATATATATATTCTAATTGGGATATCTTAATCACCCTTCGCATCACTTGTAATGGTTCCCGTCTTGTTTCAGCTTTCATGCCCCTAAGATGTCTCTTCAGACCAGCATTCGATTTCGTTATCAGGTATATATGACAGATAACCTCTATATGCTTAATTCGGTTGATTGGATCTACAATTATCCTGTGCACCACAATGTGCAAGCTCAGTCGAGATGATGATCTGTAAACCTTATTAGGTAAGATGATCAGACAGGTTGGCGTAGTTCTCATAATTGCCTTGCTTCTGACTGTAATTTTTATATATATATATATATATATATATATATATATATATATATGTGTGTCTGTGTAAAGGGTTTACTGGATATTCCGGTTGCTGATTCGTTTTTGAGATAGCTTTTTGTATATTTTGTGATAGATACCTGAAATACTATATATATATATATATATATATATATACTCGAATCTACCGTCGAATTCGATGTATGAGGGTCAAGCAGATGAGTTCCTAGGAAACCGACAGCCCAACAACACATGAGATTTGATTATAGTGGTGAAGGTTTCGTGCAGGACCATCCACAAGAAGAACCAAATACATTGACCTGGTGCACTGTGTGCCACAAGATCCCCAAACGATCCCCCGCAGGTTTTGAATTCAGAGTTGTCCTTCTCCTAGACCAGTTGCCATCCAAGGCTATTTACCTTAGAAGAGGATTCATACGTTTCCCAAGGGTATTAGCTCGGAAGTGAATGTAATGGATTCGACTGGAATTCGAACTCGGTTCTCCGATTCCTCAATCCACGCCGCTATCAATTACTCCACCGTGCCGTATATAAGTTGTTATCAGATATAGATCAAATAGGGATCGGAATCGGACTTTATCTAACAAGTATAACTTTTATTAAAGCTTCATCAGAGAATGAGATAGGGAGAAAGAGGAGAAATTAGATATATATATATATGAAATTATATATATATATATATATATATATATATATATATATATATATATATATATATATATATATATATATATATATATATATATATATATATATATATATATATATATATATATATAAAAAATAAACTTGTTTTATTAAATGGAACTGGCTAGAGCTGTCTGTTTAATGTTTTATTGATTTTTGCAATTTTGGGAACGATGTTTATATAAAGACCGAAATAACAAAACTAAAAAATCATAGAATAAAATATAAATAAATAATTTAAGACGAAAAGAAATGGGCGTGTTGTGAATTTCCGATGTTTTTCTTTTCTTGCACAGCCTAATATCACTTTCTTAGTTTTTCTCTTCGAAGTTGTTTAGCAAACAAGAGGCTGTGAAAACAACACTTGGATATTCGAAAATAATAAACCATGTCAAACTTATTCTAAGACTACGAACTAAAAACGAGTTGGTCGTTTAAATAGAAAAATAAACGTGGCACTTGAAACGGTTCCTGCTTTGGTTGGAGCACTGGGTCTGAGAAAGAAAGGAACTCAACAACACATAAACGAAATCTCCCCAGGATATCCCCAAAAATAGTTCTAACAATCACAGCCCGTATCCTGCAAAGATTTTTGTCTATTCAAGTTTTTTATTGTCTGTTTTTTTTTGTTTTTTTTTTGGTTTAATTAAGTGGAGACAACAAGAAATCTTATCCTTCCTTTGCTCTAGGTCATTGCCGATTATTCGGCAGTGGATTATAAAGAAATTGCAAGAGCAAAAAAAAAACATTTGAAATAATAATAATATTTTAACCAAAGCATATTTACCAAGAATTACCAGACAAAAATAATAATAATAAATGCGTCAAACCCAATATGTTGATTGCATAAATAACATTTTAAGATCACTGACGACATTGTATCTTGCTGTCTAATCGTGACAGCTAAGGAATGAAGATCGGCGCTTTATTCACTGGAAGATGTATCCATATTACAATGAGCCAGATGCTGAGAAATGGTCGCTAGTCTGTGTGACTTTCTTATTTATAGTGGCAATCATACAAAAATTAATAAAATATATATGATTTACAGACAAAAATGCTTTTTTGTAGATATGGAAAACCATAAGATAAAATTACATCTATTAAAGTATACAAGTCTTGGATGGAAAGCACCAGTTGCTAAGCATGCACGTGTACCAGAATGCAACTGCAGACCGACCAGATGTTGTCTTCTGTCACATATGCATGCTTACCAAATGATGTGTCTATTTATCTTGGTCAGCTTCCAGTCGACCCTCGTCCGCCAAAATAATTAAATATAAGTACGTCGAAATTGAAATTGAAAAATATGGCACCTTAAAAACGATCTTATACCAGCAATAACTGTTGCATTATATTTTAAGTTTTAAAAGAAATTACTGACAAGAACATTACCAGGATTCCTGATAGCACTACTTTAGGAATTTCTATAAAAAGAAATACAGCGTGTAACTGATCATCTTCTTCGGAGAGTATTGTATATTTGGCCAACAACCTTTCTTTTATACATGATTCATTGAATGTTTACTTTTTTTTTTTAATGCTCATACAGTTTTCATTTTTGGTGAGGCTAAAACCAACTGTAATGTTTAATGTCACAAGCATTTTCGGAGAGTTCATTAGCCATTTTTAAGGAGTTCGTTGCTGGTGTGTCTTCAGTGTTTTATTTTGTTGAAATACTATATATTCTAAACTGTTTGGGATAAATCTTGTCGTGATTCCATGTCGGAGTGTCCTATAAATAACTACAAACACATTACTGCCTTTGTCAAATAAGGAAAGGTTAATATTTAACTTGAATTGCTCTCTGCAAAATCCCTCCATCGCCTTAAGAAGTCATCGACAATAAAATTTCTTTAGAATAATAATGATACCAAGAAGAAGAAAAAGATTAACCACTAAGATATTATTGCCCATCTTGCCAACAACCATATAATATTATAATTTAGAAAAATCAAATAAGGTCATTAGTAGTGTACTTAATGTAGGCATACCTGAAGGGAATCAATTGTAATTAATAATCTGATTCGATTATTCTAAATTAATTATATAGGTCTGTATGTGCATTGGCAATTAAATGTACAGTAATTATTGGACGAAATTAATGTTTATAGGTTGATGGAATCAGTTCGATAATAGGCGGCGAGAATTTAGATCAATAAATTAAACTGATATAAGCTGAGTAATGTATTTGAAAAATCAATCACAATTTTCTCTATAAATATTTTGTTGGCAGATGTGACCGTTTTAGTAAAAAATATCTTTATCATCTGCAACATATGTACATTGAAACTATTAATAGATCTTTTTTGTTTCATATTTAAAAATACTTCCCGTAAGTATTCGCTGGTACGCTTCTGTAAACACAGATATATATAAACAAACACACGTGTATGTATGTATATATATATATATATATATATATATATATATATATATATAAAATACCAATTTGTAATTGGTAGGGATAATTAAAAGAACGTTAATCAAAAGAGAACACAATGTAAGTAATAGAGCAATATAATAATATGTAAAGAAAACCCTTAAAAAAATCTTTTCGGTTATAATTTATTTCATGAAGATATTTATTTAATATTCATCTCATCAGACCGAAGGTGTTTTTAGAACCTTTGTTTTTTTGTTTTTTTTAGTTTTTTTTTATATTTTGCATTTGAAATAAACCGGATTTATATATATATATATATATATATATATATATATATATATATATATATATATATATATATATATTATGAATTAACTGATTTAAAAATATGGTTCCATCGCTACACAGGAAATTACCATGTGTCAAAAACACAATCTAACTTCAAATTCAATTATCTAATTAAATTAAAGGCCCTAGCTCTGTTTCATTTTCAAGCGAATATCTAATTGAATTTTAAGGTGGCCTGACGATTGCGTTTAACATAAAACTAAGTGTTGACTTCTATGTTCACTTTTATATTTACGCACGCTCTATCTCTGATATTGAGCACTTTAGCCCATAAATATAGCACATCTTAAGAATATATTTCTTCACACATATATATATATATATATATATATATATATATATATGTTTCACACACACACATATATATATTTATGTAATTAAAAAAGAATAGTCAGATTTATAATTCAAAGTCCTTTAGCATTTATTTTTTAAAATGCTCGATACACAGTAGAGAATAATATTATAATTATCATTTAAAACATATTCAATACATATTTAAAAAAAAAATAACTATTAATATATATATATATATATATATATATATATATATATATATATATATATATATATTAAAGAAAAACAGACCACTTTTAAGGCTCCATTGTCATAATTTATTTCACCAGAGACCTTTTAAAGGACGCTGGATCCTCAGACATCATTACCAAACAGTTGAAACGAAAAGTGAAATGAAAATTTACACTTTTTACGGGTAGTATTAAGTTTATGTAATTTAACAGAGAGGGTAGCGAGGAGTGGTGTGAGAGACATGATCGAGTTTAGAGAGGGTTTATTTTAATATTTCTTTCTATCATACTTAATATTGAGGAAGGAGGGAGTAAAGATCAGACATTGACCTATGTTATCGGTTAACTTAACGGAAATAATATATTGAAAGGGAAGGAGGGAAAAGAGAAAAAAGAAAGAAGGGGGAAGTAAAAAGAAAGAGGCTGTAATTAGGTTTTACGGAGGAGGAAGAGGGGTGGAATAGTTTTATTAATTTATGTAAAAAAACAGATTTTAACGTTTGATAATAATTTAAATGTTTAAAAAAACCACGAAGACATTAATTTGATCCTTGCTAGCAATTTAAATATTTAACTGTTTTACAAATAATTTAGGGATTTAATATTAATTAAATACTATATTTAAAAACACATTAACTTAAAACACATTAAAAAAATATTTAAAAAATAAAAATTTACTGATAGTAATCTTTTAATATTGTAAATGACTGTTAAGGTAACATCTTTATCAGTTTGAATCTAATTCATGAATGTAATTTGTAACTATTTTTAGATGGGTAATCTTTTTTACTTAAAGTTTAGGTTTCAAATTAAGATGGAGTAATATTTGAAGGTAATATTAAAAATTTTGTTTATCCATATATATACTACATATACACTTATGTAATTCTCACATAAATACGTTCATTTACATGTGTAATTACATTATATATATATATATATATATATATATATAAATAATATTATATATATATATATATATATATATATATATATATATATAAAATAAATACTTTCTGGATTTGGTCGTCGGATCTGATAAGGTAAATTACCTTATTGCCTTAGGCGTTGTATATTATATTTTCCACTTTGTCTCATTTTCACACGTCTGTATCTTCTTCCAGCATTGAAAAAAAAAAACGAACAGGAAAGTATTTTTATTCAATCAAATATATCCCACGGATAAAGCTTCAATTTTAATCAAACTTGAAGCCTAATCGCGGCGAATATCGCATTGGCATGGTAGTGACTGCTATGTTTTTCCACGCCCACATTTTATTTGTCTGCGATTGGCTAATTTTTCTTTTCTATTGGACAATTTAGCAATCGCAGTTGTTGCATTGAACTTTTTGGTTTTGAACTTACTTGTTTTGTTAGTACAAATTTAGTGATTGGTCAAATTTTAACCAATCGCATATTTTAGTGCAAAATCAACTTTTACCGCGTTTTCACTGGGAGCCTATCTGTAGCTTTAAAAGAGGTGACTTTTTTACAAGCTGCCAGTAGAGTCCACTAAATTTCGCCTGTCAACACAAACCTATGACTTTACTCAAAACATTTCAAACGCACACGCAGACACATAATTTTGTAATACATATATACATATCCCTCTGTGACTCAGCCAAGTTCAATCAACAAGGACTCGGTTGATTTCTGTAACACAACACACTTTCTGATCAATTGTATTCTTGTGTTATCTATTCTAACAGCAGACTTGTTCTAACATTGATTCCTGAACATTTTTCTCAAAAGAAAACTTTCTTTCGAACAATCGAACACAAATCAAAATACGGTAAAATGGAAGCAACTTCTTTTCTCTTAATCTATACATTGAATACAAATTGTTGTATATTGTGTTCTTGTATGTTATTTCAATATATATTTGTTGGTTCACATTTGGAGTTTTATTGTTTTCTTGAA
>CAHIKZ030004396.1:2437500-2460000 GCA_903632075.3 Acanthosepion pharaonis
CCTTCGCCATTATGCCAAATCTTTTGATTTAAAGCTTTCAAATTTGATATAAACAGAGAAAACACTTAACGCATTATCTTATCTTCATGTTGAAATGAAAGCGTTAACGTTTTTGTTTTGTGAAAACATTCTATACGGTAACAATTCCTGTCTATAAATATTCAGTTTTTGAATTTGTTTTTTATTATTCATGTTGAGACAAAACAAAACAAAAACCTGTGTGCTTTGAAAAAAACAATTTCACAGAACTATATTCTCCTAAAAGATATTTACTATTTTTCATCTCCCATATTTTTGGAAACTTACCAAGACGAAATGGCATTTGCCTCATTTCTGTTTTTAACTTTAGATATTATTATCGGAGTTACTGTAAACACAATCACATGCACCCGATATCCATGACCAGAGTCACTAGTGAATTATGAAAATAACGTATTTTAAATTAACGAGAAACATTGTAAGGTAAACATCTGTTAGTTATAGATTTCATTTGTTTCTTCTTTGTATTAGAAGTTATATCGGTCTACGATTCAAGTGTCTATATCTAGTAGTTTCAAATATCCTGGTACTATCAAGCTTACATTTACAGTCTGAAGAAATAGATTCTGAAGAAATAGATACAGAAATCATTCTACTGCTATTCTGACGAGCTATGATCCAAACCATTTGCCAGCCGTAGACCAAGCATTAGCCATTTGCCAGGCGAAAACCAAGCCTTAACAATTTGCCAGCCATAGACCAAGCTTTCATCATTTGCCAGCAGTAAACCAAGACTTAATCATTTACCAGCCTTAATCATTTGCCAGCCGTAGGTCAAGCCTTAATCATTTACCAGACATAGACCAAACCATAATCATTCGTCAGCCGTAGACAAAGCCTTAATCGTTTACCAGCCGTAGACGGATATTTCAGCTAAATATTAAGGCTTGCTTTTCTATAACTCTATACAAGTCTTCTTTCAATGTTTTAAATGACTTCAAGCGAATGCAGCCTATAGGTTTTAGCAATACCTACCCTACATCCAAACTAGTGGACCGGTACTCGCTTAGTCAGTTAAGTGCCGGTACCTCCACTAATTCGGTATACGTAAGGTTTAAAATGAATTTTAAAAAAATGAAGAAGTTTTCTTCAAGCTTTCATTTTAGCTTTCATTGAAATGTAAAGAATTTCCAGTAAGAAAAAAATACCCTGTGGTGTATTTCAGCCATAAATTATATTAATCGGAATTGATTCTTTCAGTAAAAATCAATCAAAACCGCCATTTTTGACAAATTTGTAAACAAAAGTTAATTCTCAGTTTTAAAAATCTTTCCAAAATAAAATATATATGTCTTCAACATTATTTGAGGAAAATTAGCAAATTTAATGTTAAACTAATCTAACTGGAAACAAGCAATAAATGTATAGAAACATTTCTTAAGCACGAGGTCTTGATTATCTGACGTGTTAATCGATTTACATCCGATTGAACGTGTTGTCAGATAATTATAGTGGAGCAGACGATACATTCTGAGGGGGTTTTCACCGCAAGGGGGGACAACCCTTAAAACGCGTGACCTGTAAAGGCTAGATTTATCCGTTTGTACATCTATACTTAAGAAATTCTGCACGTAATCATACATACAAAAACAAATCAAAATTTGTGGTTGTCAGATTGTAATAAGTTTTACAATATATGATTCGTAAATATAGTTTTACGCAATAGCAATATTTCCTAAGTGTTATCTCAATTTCAAACGATTTAAACCTTATAAATTATTCAATTTAAAATTGTAAAAAATGAAAACCAATCTTGTATAAATTCATTTTTCGTCAATTTTCTTTCTTCAGATAATACAGTGTTTAAGATACATTATTCATAAAAGCAATTCAAAGCTTCTTTAATTAATGTCTTAATGTTATTGCGCTTTTTTATTTTTCGATTCTGAACAGATTTTCGGTAAGACTGGGTCCGATTTTGCAAAAAACAAAATCACTGATTTAAATTCTTCAAAGAATTCTGCTTTTAACTAATATAGTCACTAAAAATTATCTCGTTGAACGTCTCAAATTTTCATAAAATTATTTGATTTTTGCAAGAATTTCCAAATTAATATATCTGCCACCGCAAAAAGGTTTACTATGCTAAAACCGTTGACGCTAGAAAAACAATTTTTTTTTTATCCAAATTTCGAATGTTCTGAAAAGGAGTAAAAAAATTATTATTTCAAAAAACATTTTTATTCTTCCTCTTAACAATAACATAACAATTTTGACGATAAAACTATGTTTTCATTACGTGTGGAGCATGTTTTTATAATGGTATACTGAATTTTAGCGATTTCGTGGAGGTACCGAGTTAAGTACCATACACAATACACGCTTGGACGATCATGTATCTTCCGATTCATGACTAGGGAGAAGATTTTCTCACAGTAGGTTTTCATTTCTTTCTGCGATAGACTGGCTACCAACCAAGGCTATAGAATCAAGCTTGTCTTACTATTCAAACCATAGCTAGGCCAGTGCTACAGAATCTAAAAGAAATATACCAAATAAGAGAAACCATATCAACAGAGAGTTTTCAACATTAACAAGTAAACTAGATATTACTTGTAACTCGAAGAGAAAATAATAACATAATGAAAATATTGACTTTCCACATTACGTCAAACAAAAGTTTAGGAAGGAAAGACCCGTCAGTACTTGAAAGAGCAATAACAGTAATAGGACTTGAGAAACATATTTTCCTGATGAATAATTTTAATGGAAACGTTTTATGAATTTCAAACGACATACTAATTTATGTCTATTATATTCATATCATTGCAGCAAAACCAACATTTACCATGTGTGGGCTATTACAAATTCTTCTGTGAGAGGGCATTTAAATATATTTTCCTAACTTCTGAACACACTTTATTTTAATATTTTGCATAATATTTTTACTTCGGTGGATATGTACTAAACATTCAGCTAGTTAGTATTTTATAGGGTGGAGATTATTGTTTAACCTAATAATCTGATTAATTTATGTCCACATTTTTTAGTATTTGCCATGCTATTAGATATCTACTTGTAAGAGTTAATGAAAATCTACATTTATTTGTTTCAAAGATTCTATTTGCAATATCATTGGCTGCAAAAAAAAAATATCTTTGCTGAAAATATGTTTTGTTTCGTCCACTCTATTTATAGTCGTCAATTTGGATAACCACTTTTGGTTAACTACATTGTTGCTAGTGATTCTCAGTATTCCAGTTTCGTATCATATAAAAATGGACATCAAACAACAAGTATTCTCTCTTATGAGGCGGTTTAGAACATTAATAGGATGTTCCATCCTGCTAAGAAAATCTTCATGTAAACATATATTACTCTTTTATTTTTGTCTCATAAAAACAAAAAAGAGAAACATCTGTTAAGCGACAAGGGTTAGAACAAGTCGTAGTTGTCTTATAAACGACGACTCAAGAGACCGAAAGCTTTGAAACAAGATGAACTGAAATAGAAAACCTTCGTACAGATGCTGAGATAAAAATGGATTCAGGGTAAACATTTTGGAAGCAGGTATAGTGTTATTCAGAACGGAATTTGTGTAGCAATTCACGGTTAGATAAATTCAGAAATTACTATACTCTGTATCAACCAGGGCGATGTTTCTTAAGCTCGATTTAGTATACCATAATCATTACATGATTGATTTGGAATTATACAGTTGATCTGTGGAAAATTCTGAAAGATTAGACATATAATACAAACATATATATTACAGCAAATGTTATAATTAGTCTAATCGACATGTTAGAATAGACATCTCCGGATTTTTAAACAGTGGAATTGTCTACCGGCTTAGAAGAATTAAAAGGCTTATTATAAAAAATGTGTCTCCCGACAAGAATCGATACGTCATTTCAGTTTTTCAATCAGGGAAACCACTTTAAAGCTAAGTGATTTACCATTAGCACATTACAATGCAATTATCATATTTAAGAAATGCACATCTCTAGTTGGGGCTTTTGGAAGTCTATAGGTATAAACTTTATTTTAGTACCGAAAGGCAAACAGAATAATTTAAAGTAATTAATGCAATTTTAATCGGACATTATTACTTAAATGCAATGATTATATTATTTATAATAAAGAGAAAATTGTATGTATGTATGTATATTTACATCACACACACACAAACACAGGGTCCAATGGATAATTTTTCGTCTAAATTACGCAAAAATGAGAATAACACTAACATCTCATTTTAACCAAAATTACTCAAAAATATCTTGAAATACTAAAGGGTAAATTTATTCAATAAAATTGACAATGGCTTCGACCACGGCCCCCAAAAGACTTCGGAATCTCCTGCATCTCTTCTGAACGATCTCATTGTTTAAATGCTGCCATAATCCTTGTCTTCAGTTCATCTTTGGTGTTACAAGGAGTTTGTTGGTCTATCACTCAACTGCACTCCATAATCAAGGGGGATGCAATCTAGGGAGTTTGGTAGCCAGATGTAAGGGATGATGGGGTCACAGAAATTCTCTGACAGCTATGACTGGGTTCCCCTGCTTGTGAGGCATGGTGCAGAGTCCAGTTGCCAGATAGGGTCTTCCCACAGCCATCCTCTTGACCCAGGGCAGTACTATCTCTTCAAGGAACTTGATGTAGGCATTCTTGCTGAGTCTGAGGTTCTGTGGAAAGATGAATGAACATCGCCATCACTAGTGATCACGTCAAACACCTTCTTAATCACCATTAGACTCATCCACCTCTTTCTGAATCCTCTGCACTGTCCTCATATTGACACCCCAAAAATCTATAATGTTGGTACTGGATATTCCGGCGCGAATGCGAAGCAGTGTAACATGTCGGTTCCAAATTGCTGCCGTAGTGAATTGCGACGGGGGGGATCTTTTTCTCACAGACGATCCCTAACTGACCCTACCTTACTGTGCAGTTGATAAAATAAAAATAACGATTATGCGCGGAATAAAAAAATATAAAATAGGGATAATTTACCCATCGCTCCCCCCATATATATATATATATATATATATATATATATATATATATATATTATAATTCTATATATATAAGGAGTGAGAACAATAAAAGAATTTGACGACAGAAGATAACGATTTACATTGCATTTAAACTTTTGAAGAACAAAGTTGATTGGGAAGCAAGACGTTTAAAGAGATTTCCACAAGAGAGAAGTGCGATAGGAGAAACTGTTAATATAGAAAGTAAGGTTCCATCTAGCCTTCTCAGCTGTAAAGTGACAGAGCCATGCCAGGGATCAAGTACCATGCTTATATTCATATCTAGGTACCATAGCGGAAAGTTCATCGGAACAATTACCATAAATGTATTCATGGAAAACGCTTGGGGGAATCTACAAAGGAATATATATATATATATATATATATATATATATATATATATATATAGATAGATATAGATAGATATATATAGATATATATTAAAATTAACTGATTTAAATATGTTTTTCGCTACACAGTAATAACCTTGTTTCAAAAATGGAAGCTAAAAACCTAAAAAGTTTAATTTTCTAATTAAATTAAAATCATTATTTCCATTTCTATCCTCTAACGGATTTTGGATTATATATATATATATATATATATATATATATATATATATATATATATATATTGGTATGAGTTAAAAATAGCGTTTGAAGCAATAAGAATATGTTAACAATATTGCTTTGTTTACATTTTGAATTCGTTTCAAGAAAATAGAACCTTGCTCGATTGTGAAGCTCATCTTAGCCGAGCGGTTAAAGCTCGCTGGATAAGACGGTCGTCTCCTCCTGTAAAGGGGCTGGGGCGCATGTTAGAATCATCCTGGGAGAACATTTTATATATACTCCCCTGTATGTGCTTTACATTTCTCTCTCTCTCTGTTTCTCTGTATATATATATATATATATATATATATATATATATATATATACAGAGAGAGAGAGAGAGAGAGGAGAGGGAGAGAGAGGGAGAGAGAGTGGGAATGAACGAGGGCTGGATGTATGGATGGATAGGGAGGAGGTTGAATGGTCAGACGGACAAAAGAATGGACTCTTGGATTTGCGGTGGCTGATGGTTGGTTCGGTGGAGGAGCGAATTGATGGTTTGGATGGTTGACGTTTCTTAAGTTTACTAAAATACAACAAGGTCAGAAATACGAGGCATACATCCATATGCATATATATATATATATATATATATATATATATATATATATATATATATATATGTGTTTGCTAATATCTAATTTGGTTTACCTACTTCTATGCCTATATATATATATATATATATATATATATATATATATATATATATATATATACATACACATACATATGTATGTATGTATGTATATATATACATACATACATACATACATGTATGTATGTATATATATATATATATATACATACATACATACAGCGAACTAATGAACATGTTTTACATATATATATATATATATATGTGTGTGTGTGTGTGTGTGTGTGTGCATGCATGTGCGTGCGTGCGTGTGTGTGTGTGTGTGTGTGTGTGTGTGTGTGTGTGTGTGTGTGTGTGTGTGTTGATTGTCTCTCCATCAAAATCTTTAGTTAATCCGACTTGATCTGTTCATACAATTGAAGATCGGATTAGGCTAAGAGAAGTCAAGGACAAAAAATATGCAGCTAGATAATTCTTTAAGTTTTCCCGTCTATATTTTAACGTCAAATCTAGCGTAGTCTATTTTTATCACAGAATTTTGTGCTTCATGAAAAAAATACAAGTTCTCAAACTGAAACTACTGCCTTATCTCTCGCCTTACAGATTTTAATAAATTTTTCATTTTGGAGCCAAGCAAAAAGAAAAAAAAAACTATAAATTTTTATAAACGAGATGTAAGGATGGTGAATCCTTCAGATTATTTCTGCTGAATCTTTCATTTCCTTACAACAAATATTTGTCCCGCTACTAAAAATTGGAACGAATGAATCGCCTCGAGGGAGATCTGCCTGTATGTCACTGATCACAGAAGTCTCTGCTAGAGTACAACTTAAAAGCAAATTTCTCGAATATTGATATGTAGTTTAGTGAGAAGACTCTAAGAGAAATCGAAGATGAACCAAGATTTATTGTCGGTGGTTGTAAACTTAACAAAATATGCTACGTGGATGACACAGTGTTGATAACAAATTCAGAGGAAAAATGACATGTTGATAGCAAACACAGAAAAAAAAGCCATAAAAATTCCTTCAGAAGGAAAACAAGAAGAAAGGATCAAAGACCAACTGTAAGAAAACAAAATGCATGGTTGTTATCTAAAGAAAGGAACCCAAAGTGCAAATCGGACATACAAAATCAAATAAGTGCGGAAATTTAAATATCTGGAAAGTTTTTTTTTTTAACAGGGTACGGAAAGTGTGACATTGACATCCGAAGCCGTATTGGGGTATTCCAAAAGCTAACCAGAGTATTTAAAATAGAAACATAGAAACCAGGAAAAGAGTATTAAATTGCTACGTGATATCTGTCCTCCCGTATGGCAGTGAGTGCTGGTCGATCTCCTTAAAGGTGAAGAGGGGACATGAAGTAAAAGAATTGTGGCTCTATAGAAGAATGCTGAGGATACCATAGACCGAACATGTGAGCAACGATGAAGTATTAAAGAAGATAGAAACAAAAAGAAAACTAATACTTAACATCAGAAAGAGACAGCTGAGGTTTCTAGGGTACGTAATGAGTAAAGAAGGCTTAGAAAATCTGATACTTACGGAGCAGATAGAAGGACAGAGGAAAACAATGCATAACATGCTTAGTGCACCTGATTAAATAGATAGCGAAAAAGGGCTTAGGAGAAAGAACAGAAAGACAAAATTTATTAAAAGCTACAAGAGAGAGGAAGTTGTGGAGAGCCATGATCGCATACGTCATGAGAGGACACGGCACATAAATAGGATTCCTTTTACTTTAATTCCCTAAGATTGTTGCTAACGTCAGTATTGGAGTTGACTACGAATAAAGATGCTTGCTTTAAACTAGTTAAATAATATAAAAGAAAAAGTCCTTTTTATATTATTAAATATATAGATGTGAATATAGACAATTTGAAGATCTCACTGAAGCGTGCAACTGAGACATAACATGCAGTGTTAATTTTTATGTCCAACTTGTCTAGTTCAATAAAAAAAAAAACTAAAACTAAAATGCTGTGTGATATTGTCCTCCAGTATGGCAGTGACTGCTGAACAATCTCGTCAAAGATGGAAACTTGAAGCAACAGAAATGTAGTTCTACAGAAGGATGTTGAGGATGCTGTGGACCAAATATATGTGCAACGACGACGTTTTGGAGAAAATGAAAACAAAATAGAAACTAATACTTAACGTCAAGAAGAGATAGTTGATATTTCTGGGACATATATTGAGGACGGTGTCCTTGGAAATTCTTATACTTATGTGACAGTGAGCGAGCAGGAGGGACAGAGGAAAACAATGTATGACATAGTGAAGTTGAGTAAATTGATGGAAAACAGAATTGAATAACCGTTAATTTTAAGAAGTTGGTGGGTGACGTATTTATGAGCAAAGGGAACAATCCAAGGGGTGGCTTAAATATTTAAATGATAAAAGTCCAAAAAGATACGGAAATTAACTAAACAAAATGAGAAATGAAAGCAGAAGTCAGAAAGCCAAATAAACTCGTTAAAGTTTCTTTTCAGAAACTGATAAAATAATTAAAAATTAAATAAAAATCTTTAGTTCTGATCTGCTGTGTGACATCCAACCTCTTGTGTTGCATTGAATGATAGACAGTTGCTTCAAAGATAAAGAAAATAATTGAAGCAACGGAGATAGGCAACAACAGAAAAAAATATTTGATAGAAATGAGGAAAGATTATTATTATGAATGAGGAGTTTTTCAGAAGAATAGAAAAAAAAACAAAAACAAAAACAAAAACAAAACAAAAGAAAATCAAAGAAACTTTTACCAAGAAAGAAAATCAAACAGCTGATTGGGTTGAAGAACAATGAGGAAAGAAGGGTTGGAGAATTTAACACTAACGAAAGCAGGAAAAGATCGGGAAGGTTGAATAAATGAATGGCAGAAAACATACCATAAAATCAAAGAAAGTTCATAAAAAATTAATATGTAGAGCAACAAGTGATTGGAAGATGTAGAGTGCCATTATTACCCAGGTTCTTCTTTTTGTCTACTACTACTACTACTACTACTACTACTTCTCCTTCTATTCCTCCTCATACTTTCTTCTTCTTCTTCTTCTTCTTCTTCTTCTTCTTCTTCTTCTTCTATTCCTTCGTCTACATCTTCTTCTAATCCTTCCTCTTCGTCTACCTCTACTATTACTACTACAATTACTACTACTTGTTTTTTCTCCTACTCCTTCTTCTTCTTCATCTTCTACTCCTTCTTCTTTTGCTCCTTCTTCTTGTTCTTCCACTCCTTCCTCTTCTATGATCATGTTCCTGTATGACGTTGAACACATGTTCTGTCCATTGTATTCTCAGCATCTTTCTGTAGAACCACATGATTGTTGTTTCAAGTCGTCTTGATCGTTGAACTGATTGTCCAATATTCGCTGCTATATAGGAGGATTGATAATACGGAACAGTTCATTACTATTGCCTTTGTTTCTAACGAAATTTTCCTGTTTCTTTATAATTTGCTTATTTTTTGAAGGCACCTTTCGTTATGCTATTGCGTCTTGGGATTTCAGTGTCACACATTCTGTCCTCTGTTAAAGCACTTCGCAAATATTTAAATTGTTATTCTTATACACACACACACACACACATACATATATATATATATATATATATATATATATATATATATATATCACCAAAAACACTATTCTTAAAAAAGTGCTCAATACAGAGTAGAGCAATTATACAAATGAGAGAAAGAACGGATGGAGTAAAAATCCACAGTTCGTAGCATTTTCGTTTTTAAAAAAGTGCTCTATACAAAGCTGAGCAAAATATTGTTATAATATTTTTATTATAAATTACAATAAAATAAAAACATATATAGAATGTTTGTATTGTATTTTTATATATATATATATATATATATATATATATATATATATATATATATATATATATATAATTATTTATTTAAAAATTATAATATATGTTATAAAAACCACTACAAAAATAGCCATTTTGTTTCAATATGGCTATTTTTGTAGTGATTTTATAATATATTTATATTATAATTTTTAAATGAATAATTATATCTGCTCTACTCTGTATTGAGCAATCTTTTTAAGAATAGTAATTGTTGGTTATTGAAATTCATTCCATATACACCAATTATATACTTGGATATATATATATATATATATATATATATATATATATATATATATAGTATTTATTCAAAAATTATAACATACTTATGTTATAAACACCACTACAAAAATAGCCATTTTGTTTCACCACTTCTGGTGTATTGTCAAGTGATAGTTCAGAAGACTATTTCATCGATTGCATACAAGATCTTAATCATTAGGAACTCAGTAATCCTACATACGTCTGTGAATTCAAATAAACTTTCTTTTAGATTGATTGCTATCCAAGTATTGAGAGCACAAACATCACTATTATTTGTCCTGTAATTTACATGGCTAGAGATGGATTCATACGTTTCCAAAAAGGATTTGGGCAAAACTAAATGTAACCTACTTTGTCGCAACTGGAAACCCACCCGCCGATTTTGAATCATTTTCTACATGTATTATTATATGTAGTTATAAGTAGACGTGGCCGTTAACTTAAACACGCCTATCAGTTTTATATTTTAGTATACTATTAATATAATCTTAACTTAAAATACTGTTCTAATTCTAATGTAGGTGCAGTAACCCTAGTTTCGAAAATGATCTGACATTTGCCAAGTATGAAGTAAACTCTTCTCTCAGTAGTTATGTGAGATTATCTCGCAAAGCATTGCTCCTCATTAATGACGACTACCTGATAATGGCATCCAGTTAATGATATCTCAGGCGAGTAAATATTTATTCAGAGAAAAGAAAAAAACTAGAAAACATATTTTCCGAATTTCTCTATCGTGTATCCTCGCCGTGCGGTCCCCATGTTGCTTAGAAAATAAGTGTAAACCATTAAATTGATTGAGACGGTAAAATAAGGCGACGCGCCAGATGTAAAGCCGGCCACGTGCCAGCCCAAAAGACACAACCTGTGCCCTACCCTTACAAATAAATGAACCCTGTTTCCCTAAAGGGTGTTGGCTTATAGATAAGCCAAAAACATTTACACGTACGTGATCACTGTTGCTGCTGCTGCCTCGGAAGCATTTCAAATCTAGTCGAATGCAGAAAATAAGTCGACACATATATTTGAGACAAATTGTGATTTAGTGCATTGAGAAGAAAAGGTTGAATTTAAAACTGGGACATCTTATAGACTGGCGCTACAGAATCCTAAATTAAGAACTTTGACAAATAACAAAACCGCATTACTTGAAGACTTCCAAAACAGCAGCAATTAAAACTGGGAAAATAATGATAGAATTCCGAATTCGACTAGAATTCGACCTTGAAAATTAATTAAACAAAAGGTTAGTAAGGAAACTCCCATAAATGCTTGAAAAAGCGATATCAGTTAGTGGACTTGCGAAACCTATTTTTCTGAAAAAGAGTTTTAAGGGATCGATTTTACAAATTTCAACTAAAAGTAGCACTGGCTGCTTGAATGTTTTCTGTAAAGAATCGTCTAATCTCACCATTACCATGACCACACACACACACACACACGCACACACACACACACACACACATATATATATGAAGAAATATAGTCTTAAGGTGCGCTACATTTATGGGATAAAGTGCTCAATATTTTTGAAGAAAATTATTTTTTCCTTCTCTCTTCTTAACAGTGAATAATTTCTTCGGATTTCTTACTCATGAGCATGCAACATACAACTGGCCATGCGTAAATATTTCTTTCTGGAGCCAAATTCCAACTGTTTGAAGCATTTGATCTTGTCATTTGTTTATAGTTCTCGCAAAGTCAGGGCGAACTGGAAACTGAATTCTTGTATATACAAAATCTTAAAGAAAAGATATGTAAAAAACAATAATGCATTTTTATGAAATATCTAGTTCTTATTTTAAACATGAAATTGTTTTTAAAATAGTAGAAGAGTGTTAAATAATAAAACTTTTCCAAAACAATGAAATTTATTGTACTAAGCAACGCACCCTAGTAAAATCAACTGTCCTTTCTACTCCATTACCTGTTTGTAATTCTCCCTCAAATTTGATTTCGATCGGTCTGTGTATGACTATTTTAGAGGGTGTGGCGGACGGGTAGACGGACGAACTAACGGAAATCATAGAATCTTATATATAGATAGAAGACACTTAAGCATGGTGCCAATATTCAACTGGATAGATTATGCGTTTGTTGATATTCCGATAAAACTTTCAGTCGTTGGATTGGTTGATTTCATGGCCTGCAAACACTTTCTTGATTTATATAAGATCGAAAACAGTGTTTGTTTTTATGATTATATTTGCGTCTATAAGCTTTTTACTTGTTTTGGGGATATGCTAATATTAGTCATTTATATTTGAGTCTATAAAGCATTTAGTTGAATCTAGAATATGTATATATTGGTCGATTATATTTGAGTTTATAAGCTTTTATTTGATTCGATGGCAGACAAATATTAGAATGCAATTGGCATATTCTAGGCTTCGCCAACAGAGTGCATTTCATATTTTGCACATATTGTGATATAGTAACATTCATATCAGTGCACAATCTGAGTCTGCGTTTTACAGATTGACATTAGTGCGATGAATTGTGTAATGAATAAGTATAATAGATGTCAAGTAAGTATTATGCCAGGGAGTTGCACTTGGGTTCCTTTTAGCTACGAAGGGTCGAATTGAATATCTCACTGAATATGGCGCATTGTTTCTTATTTTCTGTTGGCATCAATTGTCGAATGAACATTCTTATAAATGTAGACCAGGTTCTGAGTGTATTTCAGGCCAGCATTGACAGACCACATGTCATCCATAATATACATCTGAACAAATTTGATACCACTAGCGTAAATGCTGACCAGTGATAATCGTTACTTGCAGAAAGGCTAACAGCATTTGTGCCTCTAGATCAGTGGCTCTCAAATGGTGCACCTAGAAGCACTGTTGCAACCTGGAAGATGTCTAGGTGCTCCCTGGCATTCCAGATAAATATACCTCTATAAATTAAGTGCAAAAAGAGAGGAACTCTTCAATGCATTGAGGAGGAAATGAGAATTTGCCCATCAAATATACGCCCATTGAAGAAATCGCTAAGATTCATCAGGCTCATGTTTCTCACAAACACAAGAATGAATAAACTTAATGCATATTTCATTTCATATTTTTTTTATTGCATTATTTCTTTCCTTCAGCATATGATTTCATTATAACATATTTTTCCGAATTGTGTATATAGTCCGCCTACAATTGGTAGGATTTCAAGTGCGTCCCGATTTCAAAATGTTTGAGAAGCTAAATAGACAATCAATATTGACACATCATGATCGTACAAGTCTGGTCGAGCGGATAACTTTCTACAGTATTTGATGCCGAGTAAAGAGATGGTCACTAACATGCATGCTTAAGTGATTCGTTTTCTTATCAACCATTTATAGGTTATTTAAAGCCAGAAAATATTTGTAGATTTTAAGAATTCTTTTGAAGATAATAATGATTTAATGATACAAGTCTTACTAATTAACCCATAGCTAGAGAAGAAGAAGCGGATTCATACCTTTCCCAAGGGTATTTGGTTATAAGTGAATGTAATGAACCCAACTGGAACTGGAAATCGGCTCTCAGATTAATTCTTCCGAGATATTATCCATTACACCACCCACACATCCAAGCTTACAGCACCCGGGATTTCCAAACTGTTACCCATCAAGTAATGGCTCAACGTTGTTTAATATAGGTTATCGTACCGGAACCGGCATTTCAACGTGATATTGCCGTAAGGCAGCGTGCATGCGCAACACCTGGTATCATGTAGCGATATTGACATGAGCTACGACAGTCTCTCATCTACGTTTTTTTGATTGATTTTTTTTTAATCGAGTTCACCCAAAACAAAGTAGTAAACCTCTAAGTCACAAGGGGTTAGTTGGTGTGGAAGAACTAGAAAACAGAAACATAACTAAAAAGCGAGAGCAATAGAAGACTACCCAGCAAAACAGTAGGTGACAATTGACATTGCATTTAATTTTTTTTCAGATTAAAGTCGACTGGAAAACATGGAAGCGGAAGAAAGTTTCAAAAACGAGACATTCAAGAAAAGATAATGATAAAATAGAATTACATCTAACCATTTAAACTGTAGAATGATGAGACATTATCGCCAGTCGGAGTTAGTACTGCGCTTAAATTCATAAAATCTAAATACCATAGCGAAGAGCTCATCCGAATAATTAACATAAAAGTATTTATAGAAAAGGCACAGGTAGACAATTTTACAGCGGCGGGAAAGTGACTGAAACCAAGATGTCAGGTCAGGACCAGTAATATTGTTAATTCTTCTTTGGATTTTATCAAGAATTTCTACATATATAGCAGGAGCACCGGACCATAAATTGCATCAATATTCGAAGCATGAACGAATGGTAGACTTATAAATATGTAAGATAGATTCTGTCAAGAAAAATTGTCTTGTACGAAACAGTGAACCAACTGACTCTCCATTTAATATCAGCCAAGAATGTTAGACCAAAAAGGCGCAACGAGGTACCTTATACTAGTGGAAGGCAGAAAAGGGTCACTGAAATGATTAATAGAGTGCAGTTTTGCTTTAGAGGGGTTAAAATTGACAAGCCATTCTTTGTCCAAGTAACCATCACACCTAATGTCGTTTAATGATATCAGCTGCCAATTTGACTTTATCGAACTAAATATCGACTTAATATCGACGAACGGGTAAATGATTATATCATCAATATAGATACCATATTGGGAGCTGATGCCATCTGGAATGGCGTTAACGAAAATTATAAACAAAGTAGTGTAGGATAGAGCCCTAGAAGGCTCCTGCGCTAATACAAAAGGATCTAGAAGAGTGGCTGTTCAGGATAACTCTCATTTCACGATTTGATAAGGAAGACTGGATCATATAAAAAATTTGTCCGGAGATGCCGTAACTTTTCAACTTGCGAAGGAGACCTGAATATCAAACCCTGTCGATCGCTTTCGAGATGTCCCTAGCAACAGCCCGAGCTTCATAATTCTTATCTAAATCTTGATAGACTCTTTCCGCGATTATCGTGAGTACATCAGCAGTAGACCTAGAAAAACGAAAGCTATATTGCTTGTTTAAAAAAGGGTTCTGCGACGTGAGATAGTTAACCAATTCAGCACTGATTAGGGACTCTAGTATTTTCCGAAAAAGAGGTAGAAGGCTAATACGTCGATAGGTGAATGGGTCAGACGGTTCCCCTGTGTTCTTAAAAACTGGAACAACAGATGAGGATTTCCAACAAGCAAAAAAGCAAGAGGCAGCATGGCGCTTATTATGCAGTTTAGAGAAAACAGGATCCAGTTCGGAAGCACACTACTTAATGACTATTACAAGGATATCAACAGGTACACGCGCTTTCTGGGCATCTAGGTTAGAGATGATAGCAGAGAACATAAAAAGGGTCATATGCATATCACTCAACAGATCCACTTCTAAGTGGGAAGTTAGACAAGGATACTCCAGTTGAGTCAAGAGTTGAGTTTAAAGAGAATTTACGGGCGAAACATTCAGCTTTATCAACAGAAGATGATAAAACCTCAAATTGTTTGAAGAGGGGAGGAATAGAAGACTTAGTTTTTTTTTTAATATAGTGTCGCCAGTGACCACGATAATCAAAGTTGTTAGATGGAATATGGTGTCGCATTCTTTCAGCAAACAGATTCCTTTGAGGACATGTTTACATTTAGTATGTATTTGTGGAGATAATGTTGATCAATGCCATGTACACACAGAAAACTGTTCAACCTGTTTTGCAGACATTCCTGCAACAGGAAGGTGTTGTGCTGCTAATGCTCACACACGTAATACCACTTCTATTCAACATGTTTTTTTTTTTATTTTCAAAATGTCCATCACCGACATGATAATCGGGCCTGTCATACATTGAACATGTATGAGACATGATGGGACGACGCTTGACTCGTTCAATTATTCCACCCAAAGCTTTTGCTGCATTGCGTCAACAGGTGCACGCGGCGGGTAATAATGCATTGTAAGGGAGTAGTCGCCATTTGTATGATCCGATGCATAATTGAAACAGAAGGAAATTGAATGAAAGAAGCGAAATAGAAAAAAAGGGATAAAGACAAACACGAAAATATAGGAACGAAGAAAAGGAGAAAGAAAAGAAAAAAGAAAAAGACAAAATCGAAAGAGAGGACAAGAGATAGAATTGATAAAAAAGACAAAAAAGAAATAGAAAGAAAAAGCCTAAATAGAAATAAACAAAGAAATAAAAGAAGAGGAAGAAATTAAGAACAGAGAAAAATGAATATCCTCATACATACACAGAACTCTTTTGGACTGATGTGTCCTGCGCATGCCGTAGGGTGGTGATTAGCTGGGTAATCGTTCTTGTGAGTTCAGTCTCTGTCCATTGTTTAGTCAGGACCGACTAATCGTAGAATTTTGAACGCAGTATTATAGTGACTACAATGGTCTAGAAAGACGAACTTGTTAACCGGCAAGTGTCAGCTATCGAAAGCAAATGAATTAAAGAAAAGAAACAAAAAGTAAGATAAAAGATATACAGTCAAGGTTTTTGAAAATTATGACTAAAATAAAAGAGATGAAAACGAATTATAAGGTGTCAAAAAAAGTTAAAAGATTTATAGAAAGCATGACACATATTTCAACTATTTCGTATTGAAACATAAACGTCCCGTAAAAAACAACATAAAATAAAACATTCCCCGATAATAATAATAATAATAATAATAATAATAATAATAACAAAGAAGGAATGCTAGCCGTAAGCTAATTTTTTTCTCTCTTTACGTCTACATTCATCCGTTATTTTTTCCGCTTTTTCTTCTTGTTTTCTATTAAGAGAAGATGGGTGGTTCGTCGTGTGTCTGTTGAAGGCACGTGCCTTCCGTACAATCTTTTCTGAGGCCGACATCTTAGTCTTACAAGCTGATTAAGTCTCACCCATTATTTTCTTGTACGATGAGGATTTCTCCTCATTACTGTGGCCTCTCTCCTTTCCCGCCATTAGTATTGTGGCTTTATTGATTTCGGTAACATTGTTATTGTTATATTTCTATTTTTAGCACGAGACATCGCTGTAGCAGTAGCATCGTTAGCAAAAGCAGTAGATGCAATGAAAGAAATAGCTGCGTGTCGTTCTCTTTGGCGTTTACTCAATGTTTTTTTTTTCTTCTTTTCATTTTGAAAGAATTGTATTTTTCTTTCTTTTTTTTCATTTCTTTTTTTCCTTTCATATTTGCTTTCTTTCTTTCACACCAATTCCTTCCTTTTCCTTAAATCCATTCTTCTTTTTTCTCTCTATATATTTTCTTTCTTTTCCTCAAATTAATTCTTCTAGTTTCTCTGAATACAATTTTTTCTTTCTTTTTTCTTTCCCTCTTCTTTCTTTCTTTCTTTGAATTAATTATTGTATTTTTTTCTGAATACAGCTTCTATTTCTTTCTTTCTTTTTTCTTTCTTTCTTCTGTTGATTCTTCTTTCGTTTTCTTTGTTTCTTTGATTTCTTTTACTTCATACTTTCAGATTCTACTCAATCATTTTACCATATGTGGAAATGTCTTCGAAATTTGCGCATAATTTTCAATTGTCATCTAACCGAAAATATCAGAAAAAAATAAAGTTTTCCGAGTTAAACTTAAACGCTTGTAAAATCACAAAAAAAAATCTATAATATCGCTAACACGTTTTTCTTCCCTATTTTTCCCCTCCCAATTTTCAATAATTCTCTTCCTCTCTTTTGTTATCTTTCTTCCTTTCATTCCTGATAGACTAAAATCAACGGCAAGCTAATCACACACACCAGAAAAGAATATCTTTGCTTAGTGCTTACATCCATTTTTCTACCGATTACTTCATAATTACTCATTTTCTTCCAATGAACTCTCTCTATATTTCTTATTACTTTTCTTATTGAACGTTTTGAATTCGAGTTTGAGAATTGGAACAAAAATATCCAGTGAGCACGACATTTCATCATCCAAGGCCAAAAGTACCTAACTCCCAAATCCAATATAATCGTGTCGAGACAGGAGGATTTCATTGGTAACAAAGAAAAAAGTACTAAACTGCTACGGGATATCTGTCATCCTTTACGGCAGCGAATGTTGGACGGTCTCAAAGATGAAGAACAGGCTCGAGGCGACGGAGATATTGTTCTACAGAAGGATGCTAAGCATATCATGGACCGAGCGTGTAAGCAACGATAAGGTCTTAGAGAGGATACAAACAAGGGGAGGCTTATACTTAACATCAGGAAGAGGCAGCTGATGTTTCTAGGACATATAATGAGAAAGGAGGCCTGGAGAATCTGATACTCACAAGTCGAATAGCGGGAAAGAGAGACAAGGGAAAGCAACGCATGACATACCTGGCGAGTTTAAGCAAGTGGATGACAGAACATGTTCTGGGGGAGATGACAGAGGGACGAAAATTATTGAGAGCTACAAGGGATAGGAGATAGTGGAGAGCCATGATCGCCTACGTCCTGAAAGGACACGGCACATAAAAAAGTCTAATGAATATAGCAATGTAAACGTTAAGATGAAACCAACAAAGACGTGGACACGACGCAGAATAACAGGAAGGAAAAGAAAATCTTTCCTTTAAAATTTCTAACAACCGAAGAAAACACATTTAGTAACTGATAGTCAAAACTAAAGAGCTCATTTTTAGTTCTCTGTTCTGAGTTAGATGGACATAACTATTTCATGGATGGTACCGGCTTGACGATACTAATAACGAAAAATACTAACAATGAAATGGATTTGGTAAAAGGCACATACAAAAATGAAAAAGACATTTACAATAAGATGTGGAGAGAAATCTAGTTTGTTTATTTATTTTTGCTTCTGGGCAAAATTCGATTATCAACCGTCTTAGATGTGGAAAAGGATTATCTCTTTCTTTCTGACAGATTATCTTGTAGTTTGAACTTGCAACTTATTGACAAAATCTTACGCTTCTTTATTAAAACTGAACTGTAGGATCAGGGAACACACACACACACAAACGCATCAAACACAAACACACATACACACACGCAAATACAAACACACACACACAAACACAGACACACACACAAACACACTCAAACATATACGTATTGATCTAAAAACATCCATGAGAAAAACTTCCAGACCAGATATATATATATATATATATATATATATATATATATATATATATATATATATATAAAGTTGTAGCCTCTGTCTGTTTGTTTTTTATGAAACTCCTCCTAGGGTTTTGTAGATACCCCCATAACCATATATATTCTGAAACTACATTACTCAGGTTACTTGGATAAGTATATTTCATTTTAATGAAAGGAGGTCTCGGGGGAGGGGGTCAGAAACATCCAACTGAATTTATTTTCCCTTTGATATAAATTAAATAAAATTTGATCAAGTGAATGACTCCTAGGGTATCTGGATAGGTATATTTCATTTTGATCAAAGTCTCACCGAGGGGCACAAAACCCCCACTGAAAATGTTTCTCCCTTTGATTTAAATTAAATTTAAATTTGAACAAGGCAATGACTCCTATCCAAAATATAGGAGGAGAAAACCAGAAGATGGAGGTCACATGGGCAAGATCATTGAGTAAAATTGAAATGCATCATTTTTCTCCACAAATTATAACAATGCTTTAAAATCAATTTCCTTACAAAAAATGTGTGACGAACAGCAAAGCCCGGGTAATTCGACTAGTCAGAATATAATTTTAAATCCCTTTCCAGTTAGGCCAAGAAATTTCAGCAGACCTTCATCTATATATAGCTGGTCGCTTGAAAATCGCGTTTGTGTCAAACATGAGTAGCGATTTGAGTTTTGCCACGTAGAGGTTTCACGCAGTGAAGCGTTTTTAGCTCTATCTGGATAGCCGAGGCGTTGAGCACTGTTATTTACTGATTAGCTAGGTGTCTGTTCTTTTCTTCTTTCTTTTTCTTTTGTAAGGTTTTTCTTCTTTCATTTTGTGTGTTATTTTGTTAATAGTTTCGCACATTTTTTAGATCATTTGTCAAGTAGTCCGTTAGTCACACAAACATTTTAGATTTTTTATTCAAATTTTATTTTACATCTGTAATATAAACCGATTTAAATCCTACTAAAGTTTAAGGTTCCTGCCAACAAGTATCGAATATGTATTCCTTTTCACCATCACAGAATGCACCACCTATAGCCGAAGTGTGTGGCCAAATTGCAAGCTGTGGTTATAGGAGTGATTTAAATAAACGTTTTAAACGATATACTCTTGCCTAATGTTGAAAAATTATGATCGGAAGCGTAGAATGTTTTCGCAATGTGCAATCGACTAAGTTCCTTTTTTGTAATTAATGTTAGTCAGTCGTTTCCATGTAATTATATTATGTCGAAATAATTCTATTTTTCGTAATATTTTCAAATAATTATAATTATTCGTTGTTTTATTTTGATTTTGATAGAAATTACTCGATAGTTGTGTTGCTATGATATCTTATGACAAATGAAATCGCACAAGGGATATCTTCTTCGGTGATTCTTCCAGGAAATGTAACCATCTCAGAAATCTAAATTATAGGAAATCAAACAGTTGGTAGGTTCTTCAAGTTAACTCCCAGACTAAATCAGAGAGAGACTTTATTAAAAAATTTCAATAAAAAAAAGAAGAAAGAAAGAAAGAAAACGTGGGGAAGATAGAGATTGATACTGTTTATAGTGAAATAAAGGCATTGAAAGAGAGGTAAAAAGAATTAAAAAGAAAGTAAAAACAAAGATAAGAAAAGAAAAGACAAAAGAGGAAGGTAGGTTGGTAAATAAAGACAACAAAATGATTACAGAAGAGAGATAACATTATAGATATTAAGAAAAATGATAGAGAAGTAAGAAAAAAACCGAAAGTAAAATAAAACTTAGGTTAGTGAAGCAGAGAAATAGACTAAGAGGGCGAGAAAGCTATTGTCTTTTCATCTCCGTTGAAGACTGAAAATCCTTTATGCTTGATCATATTTGTAATTGTGATAATTACGGAGATCGTTAAAAAACAACAAAAACAACAGCAGCAACAACAACAACAAAAACAACAGCAGCAGAAGCAACAACAACAAGAAACAATAATAATAATGATTGTAAAAATTGGAAAAGATGACTAGGTAATGGCATCGAGGATGATTAAAATAATTAATTTACTATTATCGGCTCTTCTTACGAACTTTTCTCAATCGATTACGAGGGAGGAATGATTAGATTTATAGTAGAAGTGCGAAAAAACAGTAGCAATAAAGGAATTTTAAGCATTCGCACATATACATATATGGATACAAGCGTGTAGGTTTGTATGTACGTATAAAAATAAGTGAATGACAACATCCGACTTCGAGTTTTGAGGGTTAAAATAAATCAATTAAATTTATTAAGAGCTTCAAAGGATAGGAAGTTGTGGAGAGCAATAATCGCCAACGTTCTGAATCGATACAGCATATACAAGAAGAAAAGATAACTTATTTGGCTTCAAATATGATCCATGAAAGAAATTGACATCAACTCAATTTTAAATTTGTCCTTTAACTCACACGCAAAAATAAACACACACGATCAAAACACACACACATTATATATATATATATATATATATATGTGTGTGTGTGTGTGTGTGTATAAGACTGAAATAGATAGATACATAGATAAGGAATATATTTTGATCAATAAGGATTATAATTAGCTATGAATATACTTAAATGAGGAATATAATATATATATATATATATATATATATATATATATATATATATATATATATATAGATAGATAGATAGATGTAAGCTTGGCTGAGTCTTGAAAACATTCCGAATGCCAAACAGCGGGGTGCGAAAAGGCAATACTCGAATACCACGCAAGAAATCACAATGCAAACGCAATCCTGACAACGCATACAAAGGGTTTTGATTATGGCTTTTGAAAACCAAAAGCGTTCAGACGACATTATATTGTTCATGATTCATCGCGGAAACCCGAAAAAAACTGCCCGAACCACAGAAAAATGAAATATAACATCTTAAACATCAGCATTCAAAAAAAAGACTTTCATAAATTAAAAACTACACTCTAAATCCATACAATATATATATATATATATATATATGGGCATAAGAAAAATATCTGAATTATAGACAGAAAAGTACACGCTCTCTCAACACACTTGCACAAACACGTATATTGCA
>CAHIKZ030004396.1:2465000-2517500 GCA_903632075.3 Acanthosepion pharaonis
AAGCTTGCTCGCCATTACACAACCTCGAGGTGTACAAACCCTGTATATATATGTGTGTAGGTGGTGTAATGGATAGCACCTCAGAATGAGAAATCAGGGAGCTGTGATTAAATTCCAGTCAAGTTCATTAGAGTCACTTATGCGCAGATGCCCATAGCGAAAGTAATGAATCTATCTCTTCTTCCTAATGGTATATGTAAAATAGTAGGGTAGACTTAGTTCTTTGGCCTTGATTGGCAAATAGTCTAGGCGTCGGACGACTGTGAATTCAAAACCTGAAGAGGGCTGTTTGACAACCTTGTTGCATGCTATATGCAACTGTTCTCTGTATTCCTTCCTTCCAAAGGGAGGGGTGGCTTCTGTACAAGACTTCACTACGTAAATCAAATCTGTTTTCTTAATTCTCATTCTTTTATTATTCTCTCTCTTTAATATTGTTTTTTTTTCTTCTCATATTCCTTAACACTCAGTAACTCCTTGAGTCTTACTGACTTTATTGCCTTGCTTGGGGTGAAATGATTAAAACAAATTACGTGCGTGTAGCCTGAATGTTCAATTCTGTACTAGTCTATGAGGATCTCCTTTGGTCTCTAGCATAGAAATAATTACATCAACAGCAGCTGTAAAAAAGAGAAACCTTAGTAAGTATATTGTCACGCGCAATTCTCCTACGACGTGGTGTAATGGTTATCAACTTGACTTGCTAGATCAACGACTACTGAGTAGTGAATTCGATCCTCACTGGGTGCTCCGTAATTTCGGCCATGTGCGACATCTAAGATACGCTTAGAAAGTCACTTAAGCCATTTCGATGTAATGTAATAGCTAGCAAGGTTTCTCGCTAAAAGAATTGCTAATAATTAATGAGTTTGATTCTCACTGGGAACCCCATTACTTTCGGCCTTGTGCCACATCTAATCTATCCTTAGAAAATTGCAATAATTGACCGATTAAAGTTTTAGTACGTGAATTTGGGGACATAGTAATAGTATTCACACTTTTCTGCCTATGAAGACTGAAAACAGGGCGGAGTATTAACTAACCAGTACTAAAATAAGAACTGGACTTAGGAGATGACAATCTCCTCTAGCGTCGAATGGATCACAGATTCAATCTGAAATTCCCTGTAGGTTAACCGAATCTATAAAGACCGGGGGGGGACACTGCCTGAAACAACAATGCTGAGGATGATAGACTTCTTGTAAATAGTAATAGCTCTAGAAATTTGGACAGAAATCAGCTCGTTCCTTGTTGATATGATTAGACATTTTGTTTCAGTTTTTAATCATCCTTTAAACAGTGATATCCGGATATGTAATTTCTTTTATTTGTTGATTTTTCCTTTTTCCTGGAATCGTTTCTCTCGAACTTCTGGTTAATTTGTCGCATTTAGTCTGTTATTTTGGGGAGGTGCAGTCTCAGGCCATCATGGTAATTCGCTCTTCTCTGTCTATGTTCATAGTCTAATTGTTGAGTTATTGAAATAACAAGTTTCAAAGCTAATCACTCTGCTTTCAACCCTTATTTTAATTTCAACTAGCCTAAAAGCTGCGGACTTTTCTAGCTCCTGCGGTGGGCTAATTTGGCCACCGGCCTAAAACTGATTCAACTTAGAGAAGAGTAATGCTAATTTTGAAGAAATAACTTTGAATTCCTCAATTCACTCCATGGAACTTCAAAACCTCTCTTTAACACAGATTTGGGCTATAGGTTCAATTCCGGTCCGATTTTGGATCGAAAGTCCGAGTTGGGCTGAAACTCCTATTTGGGCTGAAACTCCGAATTGGCCCGAAATTCCAATTCAAGCAGAAAATTGAGTTCTTCAAATCACAAACTCTGCAGAACTTCAAAACCTCAGTTACGAAACCTGTGACTTTAATTTTGCTTCCTTGGCATTTTGAAGAAGTAAAATTGATTTCCTCAATTCACAAATTTTTTTATATTAAACTGAATTAAAAAAAACAACTTAAATTCACCAAGTTTTTATGTTATTTAAAATTCAATATAATTTAAAAACTTTTAAAATCACTAATTTATTTCAGTTATTTTAACTGTTCCTTCCTAATCCAGACTCAATTCTCAATACTGGATGTTCAAGCATCAGCTAAAGGGCAGATTTTCAATCCCGGGATCATCCTGATTCCAAAAAAGATATATGTCTACGTCTTGGAAAAAAACACAAAAAAACAAAACAAAAAACAAAAAAAAAAAGTGCATATCCTTGTAGGTGGTCACAGTGGAAAATCGTTAGGTCAGGTAACCCAGTCCGCTCAGATAATCTCAGATTGAGGGTGTTCCAAAAATATATATAGATGTGACTTGTAAGTTGCGTTTGGCTCTCTCACGCTTCAAACAAAAAAAAAAACAATAAAAATATTCACTAATTCAGGTTTTAATCCTTAATAAATTACTTATGTTTTTTTCTGGTGCTAAGTTGTCTCGATGCTGAGATATCCAGGCGATCAGTCGACGGTTTTGAGTCGGCGGTGCTGAGTCATCCTACATCCCTCGTTTTTTACTAATTGAGACTGAGGTTTTAACCCCATTAACAACTAAGGGATTACACTAGACATTACTGTTGTCTCTCGAACAGACGGTGATGTGGTATGCTTATTAACATGTTTAAAATTAAGAGACACCTCACACTTTATTTGTTCCCGCCATTAAAGTTACATGGCGACAAGCAATGCATGTCGTAAACAGAATTATGTTTATTGATCTTAATTGTGCATATTCTATTGCATTAGCCGTTTCCAAACATCCCGTCCTGCTTTGTACCAACCTGTGAATGCAATGACATCTTTTCTGAAAATTAAACCCGTATCTTATCGGATTTGTTCCTCGAGTTTATTCAACAGCTAAAGAAAAAAAAAAGGAATAACAAAAGACCATTCAAATTTCCAGCGATTTGTATGATTCGAGTTCCCGGTTTACCAGTTCCTCTTGGGTTTTTTTTTCTCCAGCAAATGGCGTAACTGTCACATTTATCTCCTTACTATTTCTCTAACAAAGTCCAGACATTTATTTAGCTATTGAGTTTCTTTTAATGTTATGCTATCATTTGTATTCCTTTAATTTTTCTTTCTGAAATTTAAAGTTGATATTGTGCTTTTCAGGTCTGGTTCCGAAATGGTCGCTGTAAATATTAGGGTAAATGAACTATTTTTTTTTCGAATCCCATAAAATCTCAGCTAATCTGACCGAAAAATAAATAAAAATAGACGTAAACAAATCAATAAATGGTATTTACTTCTAAGGAGAAATTACAAATGAATATAAAATATACGAAAATAAATGTAAAATAAACACAAGGCGAAGTAAATCACACAATCGGTCATTTCATTATTTTTTTTTCATGAATTTATTTATAATTTTATTTTTTGGCGTGTGATCTCGTCCCATTTGAATTGTCGAAGGCTCTCATCATATATTCATATATTTTTCTTTTTCTCCCTTTTCTTCTATTTATTTGTCTCACTTTGTCTCTCTTTCTAGATTCCATGTTTTATTTTTCTTTATAAATCGATCTTGTCTTTTGCTTTTTTTTCCCATCTCTCTCTCTCTCTCTCTCTCACTCTCTCTCTCTCTCTCTCTTCTGGAGATTTGCGTCTGACTGCGACGCTACGTAGTCTAGCTTTGGCCTTAATCAAATTGCGATCATTCTATTGTTATGAACTTTGTCTTTTGCGTGTGGGCGGTTGTGGAGCGGAGGAAGAGGACATATTTTATTTATATTATAATTTTGCTTGTTTGCCTACGTGGATTCGCATGCGAAACAGAGCATGTTTGCTTAAATTTTGTACAAAGATACAGAGCCTAGAATATCATCGTTCCTACATAGGCGTTATCACAACGATGGATCAATAAGCCTGTAGAATTTCACCTATTAACTGTATTTTGACTTCACTGTATAATACTCGTTCTATATGGTTATTATGAAATACTGAATTAAGTAAAAAAAAAATAATTTAAATATCTCAAGGGTATCAATCCTTTTGAGTGCATATTACCCGTGTGGTTATCAACTCAGAAAGAGAAATCAGCGAGTCGTGTTCAAGTACCCGAACGGTTACTTCACGTTTGTTTTCGCCTTCGGAAAGTGTGGATCCATCACGTTTTTACAAGTTTACAAGTTATGGGTAGAACAGAAGGGATGACTGAGTGATTTTGCAATGGCGTGGGCTAAAGAGACAAAGAAAAGGAAAACACTGAATTCTAAAACCAACCTGAAGTGGAATGGACTCCGTCAGGTTATTTCACCTTAGGCACACAACTGCTGCGATAGTTGTAGTGTACGTGATGCCTCTAGGACCATAACAAAAAAAAAAAAAATTGAAATGGTGTCGAGACACCAAATATCTTTTTTTTCAAAACTAATTTGAAGGCGCTGAATCTGAAAATGAACTTACTTTTCCTTGCTTAGATACCGTTTTTCTTGCACAGAAATGCCTCAAAAAAAAAAAAAAGAAAAAAAAAAGAAGTATTTTTTTCATTTGTCTTCTGTATATATGATATTGACCGATGGCAATATTTCTCAAAATAGAATCGTAGAAAACTCTCAATTCGTATTTAAACCAACAAATATCGAGAAATACAGTTTTTGCAATAACAATCAGACCCTAAGTCTTTAAAAAATAACATGATTGAATATACCAAGACCAACAAATATTTTCATCAAATCATTTAATAAACAGCAGAAATAAAACCTTCGTGAACATAAGAACTATAGTAAAAATGTTCTCTTTCTTGATTATCTGTCATGTTCAATGTTATATAAGTCCCTTTTGATACTCCAGCAATATCATGTACAATGGAATAGGTGCATTCAATTGGGATGTCTTTAGTTGGAGTTTCTTTCCAACTGTGAAAACAAAATGCTCTGACTTTGCTTGGTTTCCTTCCGTAGCGAAGGGATAAAAGTGATGGGATAAATTTATGAAATATCAAACACAAAATTTTAAGGTTTAATTTTTTAATGTCACCTTAATTATCAGGTTTACTAATGTGTATTAACGATAAAGTTTATCAGTTAATTTGAATTTTGGCGATAAATTGGAAAAATTCGGTACATTAGTTTCAAAATCTTTGACTCAAAAACACTTTTTATGCTACAAATAGTTTATTTCAGGTGGCTGACATAAATTGCTCGACCTACCTAAAAAGTGATGGGTATTTATGACCTTTATTAACTAAATTTTGCGATCAGCCAAGATCGTAAATTGATCTTTTTTTTTTCACAAAATGAGCAATTTCAGTACAGCAAAAATGGTAGCTAACCATGAAAAACTAAGGTCATTTTCGGAATCAGCACCATGAAATTAGTTAAAAAACAATTTTGTTTCTTGGCACCAAAAATCGTGTTGACCTGTATAATCGACTCAAAGCGCGACGCCTATTTCATAAAAAGTGTAAATTGCAGATTGGAGATTTGCGGTGTTTTAGTTTAGGCTGATGAAGGCATAGAAGCACTATAAATCTCTAAATGAATTATTTTTTAACAGCTTTAGTTTTCATTCTGATTTTTTACATTTTAATTTGATTATTTAAAGAAAAACATTTTCAAGATTTACAAAGGAGTTAATTCTATTTAACTTCTTGTTTTCTCAACGGAATTTTGTGTGCCATTTTGTTTACTCTTTGCTAATGAGGTGAGACTGATGGATTGAAATTCCCATTGATAATGATAAAATTAAAATGTCCATGGAGTTTCCAAATTTTTCGTTAATTTTTTATAAAATAACAATAAATAGCAAAATGTACTAAATATTTCAAAAGATGGCTAAGATTATTGGTGACACAGGGCTGATTCCTGATCAAACAAGAAATCTTCAAAATCAGCGGCAATGATAAATGATACTGTATCTTAAACAAAGTAAAAAAAAAAAAATAACGAAAAGATTCTAGCGTAAAAAAAACAACAACAAAAAACTGGTTTCGATCTGTCTTGTCGATATTTGTTGCCAGGTTCATGAGCTTTTCTCGTTTGTTTGGCAGCTGCCACTTTTCCCAGAAAACAAAGGCACTGTAAAAATAAACAAGGAATTAAATGTCCCTACACCAATGACGAGACAGATGAGATTAAGGGAAATAATATTGAAGAAAAAATGGCGGCAAACTTCTTGCATAAAGTAGCATCTTCGATTGGTTAATGTGTTTCTGTTTTGAATTAAGATGAAAACCAGTTGTTAGTGTTCAATTCTAGATAAAAAGTCAAAATTTCGAATTCTGATTTCAAAGGCAGAAAACTCTTCTCTTTAAAATTTCAGCACAACAAATTCTTCCAACCCGCTTTCCTTAAAGTTTTACCATTTAGTAGCTCAATGGTTATCAGCATAGAGGAAAGAATTAGAGAAATGTGTTTATTTCAATTCACTTGAGTGGGAAATGTATGAGAATTCCAAAATGACAGATGCATGCGTGAAGCGCGAAGACTAGATGTTTGTCAGAGCATGGAAATTAAGCAAAAGAGACTTCATTCTAAACGATAGCATTATTCCTAGCAAAATTCCAGGAATTCTTCATCATATCAATTACCCATTGCTTTCTTTGATGAAGGCTAAATATTTTAAGAAGTGTCTTTTTTCTGGCTGCTCTGCCATAATAACCTATTATGTAAAAAAAAATCTGGTGCAACTATTGATCTGGTTTTTACGCACATATACCTATTGCAACGAGGAGATCTCCATTTACTGCCTAATCGCACGTCGAACGTAAGGTGCACAATGATTTGTTTCTTTCGTTCGGGAATTGTACGTTTTTTCCCCACCTTTCGATTTTTCAATAATATAACGCTTTTTCAAAATCTGATAATTACCGTGTTCCTGGAGTATAAGATGTTTGAAATAAAATTATGATTATTTTACATATTAGAGTAAATCGAAAAATTATTAATGAGTATATTTTTATTAAAAAAAGTGAGTAAAATCTACTGCTATATTTTTTATAGATTCATAGTCATATACATAGATATGCATAGATAGAGAATATATAGTGATAGAAATTGAACAGGTTGAATAGACAGACAGATAGTTAGATAGATAGATAGATAGATAGATAGATTTAAACAGACTGATACACACACATATATAGATAGGTCAATAGATATTGAACAGAATGAGATAGAAAGATTTGAACAGATTGAGATAGATTATATATATATATATATATATATATATATATATATATATATGTTTCTCTGACGAAAATAGCGTGAAACTCAGGTTCACAAACTCACATCAGTCTAACAAAATATGTTAGCTCTATCACTGATAGTGAGCACTTTCCAATAAGTACCGCGCATATATAATATATAAACAGTATATATAAAAAATTGCATATTTATATTTATATATACATACATACATATATTTCATATATATATATATATATATATATATATATATATATATATATATATAGATAGATAGATAGATAGATAGATAGAATTGAACAAACTGAGATAGACACGTAGAACATTTTGATATATATATATATATATATATATATATATATATATATATATATATAGATAGATAGATAGATAGATAGATATGAGCAGATTGTGACATATATAAACAGAATGAGACAGATATTTAAAGATACATATAAAAGAAGGTGAGAAAATCAATACAAGCAGCATTTTGTAGACATGGATAAACCAGTGCAATTCCTAGCCTATTCCATTTAAAACCATTCAATTCATCGATGCGGAAGAGTGGGAAAACTGACCAGATGCTAATTTGAATCGAATTGCCAAATTCAAGCCAGTTTTCCTGTCCAAGTGCTGTTCGTTCATTAAATCTTATTTTTAGCTCGAGTCTCTGTGGCCAGAGTAAGAACGGTCTAGTGAGTTTCCATGGGAAAACTCTCCAAGGCCTAGCAGGCTTTTGGAACTGTTGTCACTTGCTATAGTTGAAACCGGAAGGAGGACACAAAATTATTCCTTGCTACAACTCTATTTTCATTGAAACTAACGCCTCAACGCACGCAGCTTCTTGTAACATCAAACTGAACCTGATCTTTGTCTTCAGGCAAATTCGCCTCTTTTCATGTCTAACTTTATACAAACAAGCTGGATACGCTGTCGCTAATTTTTGTAGCATTGAAATCAAATTTTCGTAGCGGCATCATTTGAAAAGACGGTTTGTTGTAAATAAGGTAGCCAAGACAAAAGAAGAAAAAAAAGATATTTTATATCTTGATCTCGGCCAAATTTCTCAATGCCGCAAACATATATTTATTGGAAAAGATGCAAAGTCATAAGCCGTGAGCGTTTACAGATTATTTTCTCTCTTTTTTTGCTTCTGAAATGAATCCCAAGGGGTGATGAAAGGTACTCAGCTAAATTCAGTTTCCAAAATCTCATGATCGGATTAAACACCAAATTTTTTTAAAAAATGTGTTTTGTTCGGGATGAGAACTTTTCATCATTTGTGACCTTGCAAAAAAAAAAAACTCAAAAAAAACAAATAAAAAAAAAATACAACTCAAAGGCACATATGACGCGTTTGGTGGAAGGGCGTATTCAACAAAAAGTCGAAAATTTCTTTTTTCACTGAAAATTATTCATTATATCATATCCAAATATTTTACAAAAAATTAGAGTCGATTACATATTTCAAGCTCAATTTAGCTTTATAGTTCGTAAACATGCATTGAGATGGGCTAACAAACCAGAGATTTGTCTGCAGAATGTCATTAAATTATTGTTACATAAATATAGTTAAATCATTAAAAGTTTTTGTCAAAAGCATTTTACTTTTGGTCGTTTATTAATTTAAATCATTCCTTTTTACAGGCTTTATTTTTGAAATGGAATAAGATCAATCTAAATTTCAGAATTTCGCTATCGCCCATCAAAATGACTGGAAGAAAGCAAGCAACAATGAAAAGAAGCGGTAACAAAGTATAAACGAAATAATTCCAGTTTGTTCAACTTAGGAAACTTAGCATTGCAGCCAATGTATTCTAAAATGCTGTCAATAACAAAGGAGAAAATGAAAAGATACCTAACGACAAATCGAATATAGCATTAAAATTTATATTATTTTTATTTATTTGTTCTGTAGCTAAATACATAATTGTCAACAATGTTTCCGTAAAACTTGATATTTCCTGTAATAAATTCTTAATAAATATTATTAATGTTATTCATTTACTTAAGTGTCAGGTTTCCTTACATTTACAATACTTTATGGCTAATCATGAAAAGAAATTATGATCAAAACTGACTAAAACTTTTAAGCATGTATTGCCGGAAATGTTGAATACCCTCCTTCACTGCCGAACGCCTCATATATGCTTCAGGGATTTTATAAAGTGAGGTAAAAGTCGAACACCATAAGCGTTAATTAATTAATAATGTTTTAAACGTTTAATTTGTTTTGATGTTTTCTGATGTTGCAGAAACAATTTTGACGAAGTAAGATGGCTGAAAAACTAAAGAATTTATTGAAAAACTTAAAGAAAGAATTAAATATGAATGAATTAAAACGACAGAGGAAACTCTTCGGTGTGTTAAGGAATACTATGGACGCAGAATTGAAATGTGTTTTCAGAAAGGAGGAGGACATTTTGAATAGTACATATAACTATTAAATAAGATTTTCATATGTAATTATACTTTTAATAAATTATGACTATGTTGCGCAAACTTTTGCCTCACCCTGTATATCATTAACGAACATGATTTCTTAAGCTATTGGAATTATAAGATAAAATAATTAGTTTTCTTTATCATACGCTAATAGTGATTATTATATTAGCAGTTTTCTTATTAATTGGTCGGTTGAAATTTATAAAATTATATTTCAATTAAAACAGCTGTTCAGCAAAATAAGTTTTTCATGCCCCCCCCTTGTTATCGTTCGTTCCAATATTAATGGCCGTCTCATACTTAACCATTTCTTCGAAATAGTGTTGAACATCAACATCATAATGGTGTCATTATTTTTTCTTTGGGTGACACGTGCTATCTATTTTGTCGTTGCAGTTGTTGAACGTACTTAACTTATATTGTTTCTTTGATTGTGATTATGTAGCGCCAGTTCATGAGGTTCGAAGAAGGAAGGTCCTCGTTATGACCTTATTGGTTCATTCGCTCAAAGCCATGTTCAGTCATTAATCTCAGATAAGCATTGTATACAGCTGGTTGTTTAGATATTTCTGTGCGGGTTTGGTGCCATTGCATGTCACCAATCTAAAAGTCTCGACGCTGACGAAGTTATTTAAGCACCTGTCTCGAATTCTTTGGTTAATGTCATATTTTTCATTCTGATATGTCCCGGAAAGGGATATATTTGTTCAAAGTAGCAAAGTGGTTTTGGTCTACTGTAACCGAGTAGGACAATCTAGCAGGTAACCGTAATGGACTGATCCTCGTCGTATTGGTAGGCAATAGGCGTAGAGAATAGGTGAAGACAATAGGCGTCGTCCCTGTACCTCCATATCCGTCTGTATTTATGGCTGACACCAGTCAATCATATTACTGTGAGGGGGAACCCAGGTGTATGCATATTCATTACATCACATTCTAAGATTCTGTGTCGAACACCGAGAACTTTGGGATATCAAGCCATCATGAATTTAATCAAACTAGAAAAATATTTAAAATACTTGAACTTATAATTCAGTTAAGACTATTGCTATAATGACTATTAGTTAGTTAACAAGCATCATGGTTGAACGAAAACGTAGTAGCAATGTAGGTATGGATTTGAGTGCTTCCTATGCATTAGTCAAGGGTTGATAAGCCGTAAAAACACAAAGAACTCAATCAAAACTATCGATTAGTCTTCCGTAAACGAATTAATGATTCATTCGTATCAGTCGGTCTCTTGTTAAAATGCAAACGGTGTTACTCAGTATGAAAAAAATATTAGAAAAAGACAAAATTGTTAAGGAGAGAGAAAAATAAAAGAATACGAATTAAGGAAACATTGACATTTCATTTAAATGTGATACGATCAATGTTGATTGGAAAGCAAGACACCGGAAGTGATATATACGAGCTAGAAGTGTGATAGAAGAAGCGGTTCTTTTCACCCGAAAATATTAATTCTGCCTAAAATAAAAAGAATTTATATTTACTAAAATTCACATCCAATTCTTCCAGAGCGAAGCACTTCCATTGCCCTCCCGTTGGGTTGACATTTGCGATCGCCGCAAATGTGGGCGACTCTGGTGCGCTACTTCTAAATGTGGGGTCAATGTCCACACTCACTCCGATAAACAACCCCAAAAACAGATTTTTTTTTAAAAAATTTTTTTTAGATTGTAAAAAACTACTTGTAAGTACCTCGAATATCACCCATACTTAAGAAATGTGAATAATTCATTGATTTATGGTCATTTTTCATTCTGAGAGTTGGAGTTACAATGCAAGTTAAACAAATTTAGATTTTAAATTTTAAAATGGTGCCAAAAATTTAATAAAAAACAAACAAAAAAATCTTTGATTTAAATTTTATTTTAAGAGGGTGCCAAAAATTTAATAAAAAGACAAACGGACTTTGATTTAAAATTTGTAATTCCTTGGAGTGAATTAATATTTGCTATAAGTAACTTTACATTCTGAGGGGTGAATTAACAGAAAATATCCGAAGGAACTGTTAGCATAGAACTTACAGTTACATCTAGCCATTTCAACTGTAAAATAATGAGTTGTAGATGCAAATTTAGTATTACCCTTAAATTCGTCAACGTGTCAAAGAGGAAAGCTTATCAGAACAATTGAAAATATTTATAGAAAATAAATTTATATATTTTATATTCTGAATGGTAGTATGGTATTCAGCTTAGAGTTTAGTGATAATAATCGATAACAAGATAAGAAAAACATGGTAAAAAATGAATGTTTCTAATCATATACAGTAAAAGCAATGACCAAAAATGGACGATAATTATAACTTTTTTCCAAAGTTCAATGTTTTAGTTTTACAATTTTTTTGATTTCTTTTGTTTTGTGTTAGTGTTTTAAATTATTGATAAATAATTTTGACAACTAAAAAAATTTGTTTACATTTCGCTATGTGTCATTTTCAGTTTCATTTCTTTTGTTGACATGACGTCTTCTGCAGTTTGGAGAAGTTTGTCTAATTACCAAGAAGTGACGTTTGTAATTATGAAAATGCCATAAAAACGTCAATTAAAAGTCTACTCAAACTTGAATGAAATAACTGACTTGAAATACCACAGCTTTCAGCCCCGAAAGTAAATGAATTGCCAAAACACACACATGATACAATGTACAGCAGTTAGCTCTATCGTTACAGCGCTGAAAATCAGCGTCATAATTCATAAGTATAAAATAAGAAAGGTAGACTTATTATAAGGTTGTTATAAGGTCTTTATAAAGTTATTATATGGTCATTATTATAAGGTGTTGAGTAACACTACGATTGATCATCGTTCAATCGGACAGCATGAATATTATGAAACTATAAATATGTTTCTATAATAAAAACACCAGCAATACATTTGGGAAAAAGAAAATTATTATCAGCAATATATTTTTGAAAAAAATTATTACTAACAAAAACATTTTTTTTTTAAATTATTAGCAGCAAAACATTTTTGGAAAAGAATATTACCAACAATACATTAAAAAAAATATATTACCAGCAATACATTTTTGGGAAAAAAAATTACCGGCAGTACTTTTGACAAAAATCTTTACAAAAATACGTAACCTGATCGACGATCTTATTTCTTAGAAAGAATACATATTCTATTCATACGAACTTATTCTAAAAATATTGTCGGCATTAAATAACCCTCTGAGATTGATATACCGTAAAACAAAATAAACCAAACCAAAACCCACTATTTACGTGACCTCTAACCCAACCATGTTTTGTTTCACTAAGAAGTTTACTTTAACCGTTTTTAGAGAAGCTTTGGCTGGTATAACGATTAACAGGTCCGGAAACAAAATCAGCGATACAAGTTCGAATATCAGCTGTTACTTTTTATTTTGTAGTAATGCCATTCATAAATGTATGAACCCAATCCTTACTACGTTTTATCCCATCTCCAGATATCTTGACAAAACACCCTGTCAATGGAATGCGGCGATGGGTGACAGATAAAAAAATGGGCGCTATCAGCTGAACAAACTATTCTCCCATAAATAATTTATCAGCCACAGGAAATAGTACCATTTTTTTTTCTATTCACATTCTCAATTTATAATCGCAGCTAATTCAAATCTGCTCCTCAACCGCAAAATAATATCCACAGAATACAAAATGGCGTAGTCATGAGTTTTCAGACTTCCTAGCACAAACTATAAAACCTTGCCTAGTGAAAAGGGGTAATTGGCCTTCTCCTTGACGTCAACCAATCTTTGCTCGTTAAGAAGCCGATGTATTAGTAATTACATTGGAAGACCGACAGCGATTTCTGAGAATTGTCGCGCATCGCTGCCATCAGAATTCGTTTATTTGTTCGAATTGACGATGAAATAAGCTCCTAAGTAAAGAATTAAAAGCAGGCAGCCATTCGACGCCTGGTGCTTAGAACTAGAGAGCAATAAAATCACTAATAGGAAAATAATTGATAGAAAAGTGAAGGGAGACGAATATAAAATGAGAAAGGGAGAATTATAGTCCTGGTGTTCGGATAATGAGTTGGAAGTAACAGCGTTCATTTCCTTTACGATTCTGGCTGTTTCTTCTTTTCATTATTGTTCGGGCTTTTCGTTTTCATTAGTATTTTGAAGTTTTCTTCTTCACATTCTTTTTTTTTTCTTTTTTTTCTTCTTAAAATTATTATTATTATTATTCGTTATTTTACAATCCTAATACAATTCTAATATTTAATGATTATTTTAGTCATGGCATTCGTAAGAAGGTAGAATTAATTAAAGAAACCTATTCTTACTTTACTTCAGTATATTTATGACATATTAGGGTGTTCTGAAAGCAATTATGCATTTCAGCGATATGAATTATGAATCAACCAAGACAGAACCAAGGTAAAATGGTAAGAAGCTGCCTTTAGAATCAGCTGCTCGCCTCTTCTATCTGTCAGTGTGCCATTTTCCAGGAAGACAGGTCTTTGGTCCCTTGAAAAGTGGATCTTTTCACTTATCATACGATCTCACACTTTTTTGTCAAGTATCCACTTTAGAATATTTTTGCTATGTCCCGCATATAATAGAAAGCTGATTATTTCCAAATAATTTCTTCACTTTGATCTTTAAGGTCACACTTCCAAAGGGCTTTACTCCACTCGGAAGCGTAATTCATCGAAAATGTTCATTTTTCACACATTCCGTCAGCCATGCTAACTTTTCTGTAGATTTTTTGTTGCATTCCACTCGCATTAAAAAAAAACAAAAAAAAAAAAAACTTTCCTATAAGCATAAGATACTGAAAACTTTCATTTTCCCAATTTCAGTTAGCATCAATTAATAAAATATATTTTTGCCACTGTTTTAAAATACACACTATAACGACAGCATCAATGCTTAATCTTTGAAATTGTCCAGTCGTAAATTGATTTTCAACCTCTGAAGAAATTGTTTTTATGGGAAAAGTTGGGCTCATTTCTTATTAACAGATGGAAGAAAGTAATTCAAGAATATTTGTTAGCCAAGGATGAAGAGCTCAATCCTTGGGTACGTTATCATTAATAATCTCTAAAACGGTCATCTAAAATCTAAAAGAGCAATAGTAACTAATCACGATATAATAGAAGTGATCATATCGAATGGGTTTAGTGAAAACTAAATATCTCTAATACCATCTAATACCCAAAAGATAAGGAATTGTTTTAGGCTACAAAATACAAAGACCATATTTATTAAAGTCTATACACATTGGGTTAGAACAACGATTCTAAACGTACGGCGCTTTCCTCATCGTTGTGGCATAGTAATATTTTGGTGGGGTGTGCGTAGGATGTGCACCCTTCGGCTTAGTATACCAAGATAATAAGGGGGTAATTTGAGAATGATTTATTAGCAGTGAATTGTTTTCTAGTGAGTTCAAATTTCATTATGCATTATTATTTCATGATTAAAATGATCAAAGTATATTACAGAATAAACTTTCATTCAAATATTTTATATGTTTCTAAACTATATATATTTAACTGTATTTTTTAAAATTTTTCTCTTTCATGGACGCCATAGACATTGGAGGCTTGTTTAGAGACCAAATTAATGGCCATTTAAGCTTCCTTCATGTGAACTCCAGTAAAATTTTGAACATGTAAGAATTAAATATTACAGGTGGGTGCAGAATTTTAGAAATACTAAAATGGGGCATGGCCCATAATCTTTTGGGAACCACTGGATTAGATTGATTGCTGTGGGCAAGTCTTTCAAGTTTTGCCCGTTTCTTTATATAGTTAGGCCCCTGGTTAGGATCGAACTCAGTAACATTTAAACCACGTACATGCGACTCGTCACTTTGCTGCGAACGACCATACAGCTATTTACAAATGTTAACAAAGCGTGTCATCAGGCAAATTTAGTAAGATACCTTGTAAGAATCAAACACGCCACACTGGCAGTAGCTTGACCTAAACGACCCGATTTCTCTTGGCGTAACTGCAAAGTTCATCTGAGACAGAAACCGTAAGGAAAAAAAATCTATTTGAAGTCAGCAGGGCATTATTCCAAGAGTTGGTCGAACAACAGAATTCATTGTGTTATTTTTTTCTGACAACATCTCTGTCGATCGATTCGACGGCCTTTTTCAGGTGTACAATCCTTATGAAAGATGAAAGTCTATTTTCTTCTCTTGTGCAAGCGAGAAAACGACAGCGAATAGAAAATTGAAAACGTGAATAACAATAACGCCTGTGATATAGGTTATTCCATTTTTAACAACATACACAATATAGGTTATTAGATAATATATATGTAGCGATGTTTTCAAATTTGCTAAGTAAAGAATTTACTGTCGTATCCTTGTAGAACAAAGACAGTTACCTTACGTTGAAATTCACAAACATCAGATTCATACAAACAAGTTGGTGTATGTGAAATCATTAGATTTTCTTATTTGCTAGCAGTGTTCTCTTTTAGTTCGACTTCATTACAGAAAGGGCAATGTTTCGCCTCTAGAGTATTTCTCTCGTGTCATTTTTTTACTACTTTACGTATGGATTTTCTATGTTCTCCGAGACTGAGTTTAAGGGTTGGCCAGTTATTTCTCCTTATATTCCTTTCTAAAGTTGCATAAGTTTCTGTAAATGTAATCTTTTCTCCAAATGGTTCACTCATAAAAAGGCAAGCACATTTAGGAAAATGTGATTGGCTTACTGAAAACAAATGCTTTTGATTCATTTCATCACACCTCATACATTTGATATTCATGCTGTAGCTGTATAACTGGTATTTCAGGACTCATCCTTTTCTGTCCTTTCCTTAGACCGTAGAATGTATCGGCAGCGATATTATGGAAAGATTATAACTCAAAGAATGAGTTCAATTGTCTGAACAAGTGAAATAATAATGCCTCTTCTAAAAATATAGACAATATCTTTATCGATATATATTGAGTTTCATTGTATAAAGGAATCAAAAGGCAAGTCACTGGTTATATAAGGAAATATATGGAGGAGTTGTAGACATGGTGTGAAAGATGGGGGACAAATTAGTGGTAGGGTAGTCAGTGGAAAAATCATATGAAAAAGTAAAGAAAAAAGAGGGTTGAAAAGAGAGTCTATATTGATTAGTTGGGAGAATGATGGAGTCAAGACAGGAGATAGAACGATTTGAATCAGGAAGAGAAAGAAACGGAGATAAAAAGAATCTGGAGGGAAGAAAGGATCATGATAGAAAGAAAAGAGAAATGATGTAAATGGATTTTTAAGAATGAACGATCAATGTTCATAATATTAAAAAAAGAAAGAAAGAAAGAACATATACGGAAAAAGAAGAAAAATAAAGAAAGAGATAGAGAAAGAAACGAGAAAACAAAGATTGCGAGAGACAATGCCGAAAAGACTGAACACCAATTATTGCCGCTAACGTATATTTTTAATTTTATATATTTATCTTAGGCTGGTACAAGGCTGGTATCGAGACCATTAAAAATCTTTGTTCATGTTATAAGCTTGCTGGCTATCGTCAAACGAATATCACTATGTATAGATATTATTTAAAATATTAAAGCTCAAATTATATTAGGCTTTCTAAATGAATATCGGACTCACTTCACTAGTAAAGGTCGATTCGATTAGCTACTACCGAATCATCTAAAATATGGCCCCCTTTTTTATATTTACAAAGTTTAGCAGATTCTGATTTTCAAATGTTGAGCATTTACAGAGGATTAAATTCATGACACTAGTGATTTGTTTTCCAAGACAACGTTGATAACTATCATGAAGAAGACAAACCTTCACATTTTATGCGCTTTTTAACTTTAGAACGTATGATCATAGCTCTCCACTACATCCTGATATTGTTTTAAGTAACTTTTGATTACTTCTTATCTGTCTTTGTCCTTGTTCTGTAATTTAAGTAGGTTTTCATTGATTCTCTTCGTCTAGTGAGCGTTAAATTCTCCAGGACCTCTTTCCACATTATGACCCGCAGAAATTTCACTAACCTTTTTTTGGCTGTAAGTCTAAATGTCCTTTTAGTTACTATTTTCTTTCAAATGTCCTTTTGGAACGTTTGTTCTGCTTATATTTTCAGAATTCTTCGTTTGAACTCCATATCAGTTGCTTCAAGTCTCTTCTTCATCTGCATTCACTGCCACAAAGAAGATTGTCTAATAGATGTTTTTATACTGTTAGTTCACCCAATACAAGGCGCATGAGCCACTCAATGTAAAGAGTTACTGAGAGTGATTGGTGTAAGGGAGGAGGAAGGAGGGAATACGTACATATTATAAGGACGTATAGGATAGATACCGCTTGACCCAGAACATGAAGAGATCAAGATTGTAGATGTCACGGAAGCATCCTCTTGGGAGTAAGTTCAACACGAAGAGATTCTTTCTCAGAACTGTTCCACAAAGTAACAATTCTGATAAAGAAACTCTTCGAGTGGAAATTACTCCCTATGGAAGGAATATGAAACGAATGTGGTTGATTTGCCATTGTTAACGGGGGTGGGGTGGGGGGTGGATAGCTCCTAGATGTAAAGGTCTGCCCTGGTGAAAGAATGGACTGCAACACGCCCAAACACTTACCATTGTAATATCGATAGAATAGTGAGAGGCTAGCGACGTTTGGTCCGTCGAATTAGTGTTGTGGGGTGGGGAATAGTTCATCATCCCCACGGCCATGTGATCAGTTTTAAACCCTGTCAATGCTGTGTAAACTAAGAAGCACCTGGCCAGATATGGCAGTAATACTCCATTCTTGGTCTGATATGACCGTAGAGCATGGCAGCAGGAATTTTCTGGATCAACTCAAGTAACTAAGCATTCTTCCAGCATCGTTCGCGATCACACAAATATACACGTGTTCCATAGTTCAGATTTTATTTTGAAGATGCTGGTTGGAAGATGAAGAATGTATAGCTGGGATATCAATTGATTTGGTTTATTTTGTTTTACGGCATATCAGCACCTAAATGGGTTATTTGTTTCCGGCAAGATTTTTAGGATATATTCGTATGAATAGACTATGTATTCTTTGTAAGAAATCAGTTTGTAGATCAGGTTTCATTGATGTAAAGAGGGGTTTTGTTGAGAGTTTTGCTGGCCGTATTTTCTTTCAAAAATGTTAATATCTTTTGTCTAAAATGCATTGATATTAAAATTTTTACTTTCAAAAATGTATTGCTGGTAATATTTTTTCCGAAAAAATGTATTGCTGGTAATATATATATATATATATATATATATATATAAAAGTGAACATAGAAGTCAACACTTAGAGGCGGTTCTGTTTCATGCTATATGCAACCGTGGCCTGACGATTGCATATAGCATGAAACAGACTGTCGCCTCTAAGTGTTGACTTCTATGTTCATTTTTTATATTTACACACGCTCTATCTCTGATATTGAGCACTTTATCCTATAAATATAGCACAACTTAAGACTATATTTCTTCATATATATATATATATATATATATATATATATATATATATATTACTCGTATTTCTACTAAAAAATCCATTTCTACAACTTCATAGTGTTTAGACTCAAAGTTTGGGGGTTCACTGTTTGTCTCTGGCTTGGATCGTAACAGGTGCTACCACTTCGAGGGACCCTAACAGGTGCTACCACCCCTAGTCAGGTGGACCTGGAAACAATAGCATTTAAGAGGTGGTTCCACAATCCTCTAGATCAGAAGCTTTGCTGCCAAATGTAGTTTATCGTTATACCCAGGTCGTGGGGTATCGAAATGAAATTTCATTGAAGGAATTTACTGTTAATCGTAGAGTTCGGCGTTGTTTCAGCTGCACTTTGAAGCATAAGAAAGTTTCAAACTGTCATTAGCTCAATTTTCACAAAGTTCTTCATGTTAAACCAAAAATTAAAAATTATCTCTCATTTACCTGGTTTAGAGTAACGCCAATTTGTATGTTTGTAGACATATACCTGAATAACCTAAGCTCAGATAATCTTTGACAGATTGTCATAGAACAGCGAAATAATTTTTTTGGAGGAGGGGGTGTCTTAACCCTAGAATACTAACCATGGGTATAATATACCCAGCGCAAATTTTCCTATTTTAATTACAATTTTCAGTACCTGATTTTCTTACCTAAATAATATGTTTTTCAGTTCCTATTAATGTTAACTCAAAGTACAAAGTTTGAAGTGCCTGCATGGAAAATATTTCAAATAAAGATTTATATTTAATATTTTTTATGATATTTTCAAAATCAGGTATGATATACCCATGGTTAATAGTGGTGTAACTTTAATTGATGGTTAGTGTTCTAGGGTTAAAGAAAACGATCCTCCCCTAGACCCTATTGACTGGGGCAACAAAAAGAGCTTTAAAAATATCAGAAATTCACCTCATTCCAACAGCAACAAAACAAAGTGGTTACTAGTAGAGTTTTATCCATTTGTGCCTGTGTCAGATTATATTTCCATTTCTTTCTAAAGTTTATTTCTAAACTAGACTTTTACCGTCTCTGGCTGAACACGGAAATATTATTTACTATTTAAATCTTGACTTATTCAAGCCCAGAGTTAGCTGTAGTCTTTCAGGCATAACCCCAAAAACTTTACCTCTTGCACTTTCTGACGCTCATAAAATCTGCACAGTAGTCCTCTACTTTGGGTGGCTCTTGGGCCTTGTATTGTGTGGACATTAGTAAAAGAAAGCTTTTAACTTTCCTTACTAGCAAAAATAAAACAAATTTGAAGGAAATTTCGATCAATACTGGGAAAAGCAACAGCAATGAACTTACGAAGTCTAATTTCCTGGGAACCTGTTTTAAGAAAAAAAGTTTATAGATTTCAACCAATAGCAACATTAACTGCTCAACCAATGAACGACCAATGTTTCCTGCAAGTTGTTAGAAATATCGTTTCGCATACAATTATTATTATACAGTGAAATAGATCTTCATAAGGGGGTTCCTCCACACTGTGGCCTTTTAACGGACTAACACATATACGTCTCTTTTGAGAATATCGCTTAGAAATAGTGATAAAAAAATGTGGAAACCGAATGAAAGGAAAGATAAAAATGTGCTGAAGAAATAAAGAATTAAAAATGAAAAAAATAACAAACCCAGCTCAGAGGAATTGAAAAAAAAAGACAAAGCACAAGAAATAAGGAAAGAAAAAATGAAGAAGAAAAGAGAGAAGAAATAAGTAAAGAATCAAATAAGCCCTAAGTGAACTTAAAGTAAGTAATTCTCGCAGGCAATCTATCTAACATCCATCATGACTTGCCTACACTTACGCAAAATCGTTCAAAAGATTTATTAAAAAGAATAAAACGCATATATAATATTGATTGCATGGAGAAGCTCGTATATAAGCATGTTGCATACACGTACATATATTCCACAAGTTCATACCAACACCAACTGGCACACATGCACACAAAATGACAGAGACAGATACGAACATACCCACTTGAATTTAGTGATTTTATCGGTTAATTACGAGTTGTCAGTGCAAAGCTCGACTAATGAAATATTCTCTGAAACGTTGACATTTGGAAAATCTCTTTAACCTGGAACTTTGACCCTTTATAAATATCGCTCGAGTCACATGTAGAATAAATCATTTATTTATGTTTATAGGTGCAGGTATAAATAGGAACATCGTCTGCATGTTCGACTTTTCCATCCACGAATGTTGATCTTTTTAAAGATTTATTTAAAAAAAATCATTATCTATCTATCTATCTATCTATCTATCTATCTATCTATCTATCTAAATCTGTTTTTATCCTTCTACCTATCTATCTATGTTCATATCTATCTAAATCTGTTTATATCCTTCTATTCTATCTATCTATCTATCTATGTTCATATTTATCTATCTATGTTCATATTTATCTATCTAAATCTGTTTTTATCCTTCTACCTATCTATGTTCATATCTATCTAAATCTGTTTATATCCTTCTATCTATCTATCTATCTATGTTCATATCTATCTAAATCTGTTTATATCCTTCTATCTATCTATCTATCTATCTATCTATCTATGTTCATATTTATCTATCTAAATCTGTTTTTATCCTTCTACCTATCTATGTTCATATCTATCTAAATCTGTTTATATCCTTCTATCTATCTATCTATCTATCTATGTTCATATCTATCTAAATCTGTTTATATCCTTCTATCTATCTATCTATCTATCTATCTATCTATCTATGTTCATATCTATCTATTTAAATCTGTTTATATCCTTCTATCTATGTTCATATCTATCTATCTATTTAAATCTGTTTATATCCTTCTATCTATCTATCTATTTAAATCTGTTTATATCTATCTATCTATCTATCTATCTATCTAAATCTGTTTATATCCTTCTATCTATCTATCTATCTATCTAAATCTGTTTATATCCTTCTATCTATCTATCAATTTAAATCTGTTTATATCCTTCTATTTCTATCTATCTATCTATTTAAATCTGTTTATATCTATCTATCTATCTATCTATTTAAATCTGTTTATATCTATCTATCTATCTATCTATTTAAATCTGTTTATATCTATCTATCTATCTATCTATTTATCTATCTAAATCTGTTTATATCCTTCTATCTATCTATCTATCTATCTATCTATCTATCTATCTATCTATCTATCTAAATCTGTTTATATCCTTCTATCTATCTATCTATCTATCTATCTATCTATCTATCTATCTATCTATCTATCTATCTAAATCTGTTTATATCCTATCTATCTATCTAAATCTATCTAAATCTGTTTATCTATCCTTCTATCTATCTATATCTATCTATCTATCTATCTATCTAAATCTGTTTTCTATCTATCTATCTATCTATCTATCTATCTATTTGATATTCTTGGGTCTATCACGCCAGACATCACAGCCCTATGGTCGGAAGGTCATTAGGAAGGCATTCTGCCTCTTCTTAACATATCTGTCAATGTAGGTGGTTGCTGGGCGACCAACCCGCCTTCGCCATGACTAGGTGTCCAGAGCAGAGTTGATCACACGTAAGTTCTTGTTTTGCTCGCCGGCTGGGTCCTGCAAAGCGTATTCTGTATTCACGTAAGATTGTATTAATATCAGGGATGGGTCACTTGAACAGTGAATTTGTTGGATATTGTCTCCAAGAGTTTTTAATTATACCCTTCAGCATCCGAGTGTCGGTTCCATTAAGTTTAGATACAAGAGTTTTAGTTAATGTCGAAATGGTACCATAGATTAACACCACCCCAACACTGGCTGGAAAGAATCTTCGTTTGAGTCTGTTTGGTAAATCAAATTTCGAAGTTTAATATACTTCATCAATTTACCTGAGAGAGTTTGCATTTAGCCTTGCTGATTGAAGTTTATGATTTCAGTTTTTAGAGGCATTGATATAAAGTCTAACATTGTTAGTAGCGTTTTCTAGATGATGTATGGGAATCGTGTTACTAAGACGGAAAATACTGTGTTGCCTGCATAAGTTGAAAATCAAAATCTGGGATTTATTTGAACTTAAACACCCAACTAAGCATACCTGAAAAAATCCTAGTCATATATATATATATATATATATATATATATATATATTATGAAATGGACAAAGTTCGACAATTATTTTAAGATATTTTTTATGTTTATACGTTCTTTTTATAGATACAAATATTTAAGTAAATGCTCTGTTTATAATAAACAGTATTAACGACATTTACCGACCTGAATGTCCGAGAAATTTTCAAGAAAATATGCATCCTCCGACAGAAATCGAACCGGTATCCTATGCGGAACTGTCATATAACCTGATGTGCTTTGATCGATTGAGCCACAGAGGAGCGTTTTCGGTTAGCAAGGTCGATTTTACTTTTATTAAACTACAATTCTCCATGATTTTCTTTCATACATTCATATTTGCTCGATGCGTATCCAAATGTAAAGAAACGACGTCACACATTATGAAATGGATAAAGTCCGACAATTATTTTAAGATATCTTTTATGTTTATATAAGCACGTCAGGCTATATGATGGTTCCTTATAGGATACAGGTTCGATTCCGTTCAGAGGACGCATATTTACTATGAAAATTTCTCTGACATTCAGGCCGGTAAATGTCCTTAATACTGTTTATTATAAACAGAGCATTTACTTAAATATTTGTACCTATAAAAAGAAAGTATAATGATAAAAAATGTCTTTATATATATATATATATATATATATATATGTGTGTGTGTGTGTGTGTGTGTGTGTGTGTGTGTGTGTGTGTGTGTGTGTGTGTGTGTGTGTGTGTGTGTGCATGCGTTGCCGTATGTGATAAAGTTAAAGTCTGCCATTCGTTCATTCTTAGAATATTGCTACCACATATGGTCCGGTGCACGTGCTATCTTGAAATCTTTGATAAAATCCTATGAAGAATCATCAATATTAATGGTCCCGTTCTGGCATCTTGGCTTCAGTCATTTTCCCACCTTTGTAGGGTTGCCTCCTTTTGCCATTTCTATAAATACTTTTTATGGTAATTGTTCGGATGAGCTCATCGCTATGGTGCCTAGACTCTCAGAATTTAAGCGAAATACTAGACTGGCGGTGAGGTCTCACCAATTTACAGTCGAACTGGCAAGATATATCCGTAAATTCTAGCACCTTTTTTTTCTTCTCGCTTCTGGAACTTCCGACTCCATGCATTCTAACCAACTTTAATTTTCAAAAATTAAAATGCAATGTCAATCGATATCTGCTGTCCTTCTGATTACTCTTCCTGTAACACATTACGTCTCTGTAGCCTTCCTGTCTTTCATAGGGTGATCTTGAACTTGATATATATATATATATATATATATATATATATATATATATATATAGTTGTACATTTACGCATCAATCTTTCGTTTAGGCATGTTTCATTAAAAACGACAGACGTGGTACTACAGCTAAACTTTTTATTTAATTCTTCTTGTGTTCGAACAAGAGCTTTCTTTTCTGGACAAAGATTTTGTAAAAACTGTCCAAATGTTTTATAGTTCTGAGGGCTTTCCGCTATACCTTTAGCCATTATCAAGGATGATTCGATTTTTCAGCTTAATTGAGTGTGTGCATTATGTGTATATTTTAGTGTGTTGTAGGGATGTTTTAATTTCCGAATATGGTTAGCACATTGTGGCCATGTTCGTAGTTAATATTGTTAAGAGTTGTTTTTTTCTCTTTTTATTATTAAAGCTTCCATTATTTTCATCTTTTTTTTACAGGTGGATGAAGTTATTTATTACACACACACACACACACACACACACACACACACACACACACACATATATATATATATATATATATATATATATATATATATATATATATATATGTGTGTGTGTGTGGTCTCTAACAGGATGGGACACATTTTAAATGCAAGTATCGTGGATTTAAAAATGACATAAAGTACCAAATATATGTATTACGTAATTAATATATAAGAGTTCAACATATTATCTCAAATTTGAATATGACATCCCTGAGATTGTCACCACCTCGAAAAGAACATGTACGCGTTCGCTCTCTCGTGTCAAACACTGTTGCGGTCTTTTATAAGAACTGCGTCCACCGACATCAAAATATATATACGATAACTGTACATAATAGCAAGATCTTAGATAATATTTTCAACTCTTGAATATCAGTTATGTAATATATATCTTTAGTATTCTATATTTAGTATCATATTTAGAATCTTACATTTAAACGTTATAGGACAATAATGAAAATATTCTCAAAGATGCAAACATTATTGAACAGGTTGCTCAGTTTAAAATACAAAACAATATACAATAATAAAGATATTATTTTTGCTCTCGTCAGAGCGTAAACGAAGGAACTGGACTCGTAGGACGTTGGAGAGTCATAGCGAGTGTGGTAATTATTGTAGAACTGTGGCTGGTAGGGTTTACAAGACGTAGGTCAGAGAAAGGAACGAGGAATAGAATTCGCGTGTTGTTTTCGAGGTGGCTCTGAGTTTGGTCATGTTCACTTTGTATAACTGTGCCTCAGAATGGTATGATCCTATTTTCCCTGTGTTCTAGCCAATCGCCCAATCATATATATATATATATATATATATATATATATATATATATATATATATATATATATATGTGTGTGTGTGTGTGTGTGTGTGTGTGTGTGTGTGTGTGTGTGTTTCACATATATGTGAACACACACATATAGAGACATTTAGAGAGAGAGAGAGAGAGAGAGAGAGAGAGAGAGAGAGGGAAATTATAGAGAGGGAGAGGAGTTTGAAATTGACTTGGCTGACCTATAAATCTTTTTAATATAAAGAAGCCGTGGAGAGAGAGAGAGAGAGAGAGAGAGAGAGAGAGAGAGAGAGGGAGAGAGAGAGAGAAGGAAAGAAAGAAATAGGGGAGAAAATTGAATGAACTTTAACCTCAAATCATCTCAGCCTATTAAAAATCATTAAATGGCAAGAAAGAATTAAGGGCAAATGTCAAATCAATTGCCGCTGTCTCCAGCGCAGTTTATGAAATACGTAGTTTGTCGATTAACTAAAACAGGTCCCTTTCATAAGTCGAACAGTGAAGAAAGCAAACAAACAACAAATACAGGTCTTCCTTCATAAAGTGCATAAAGTCTGTTTGAGGGGGCGTCACGAGATATATTTACAATACTTAATAAGACTTATTAACAAAGAGCAAGCATCAGTTTTCAATCTACAACAGTTTTCTTTCAAATACCTTTTATTCAACGACCTATTTTGTCTAATATTTCATCTTTACAATACATTCAATTCTTAATTATAAAGACTAATTTTAACCCATAAAAATTGAACGGTATTTCTGTGTTAATATTCTAATCAATTCTAATTCTTAAGTTAATAATTGACTAAACTCATGGCGAGTTCTACGACAAAAAATTCTCATATCGCATCGTTAAATATTTAAGCTTAACAAATTCTTTAAAATATTATAATAACGACCATAAATATGGATGCTGATCGTTATTTTCAGAAGTGGGTAGAGATGAAATGTTTTCAAAATAGACAAATTTTCCCATTTCACTGAAATAACCGTTAAACACTTTTACCTTCCTGTTTTTCTTTTATTATAACTGAAACCAAGTAGTATCTTTTCCCCTATATCCACGTGATCAAAACGGAGTAATTCACTATTTATGAGGTATTGGCAGGGCGTAATGGTCGTGCGAACTATCGGATGCATGGACAAGAACAATTATAATAGGATAATATTGTTACAGATATGTAAACCACTGGTTTCATTTCATTATTTTTTTCTGTTCCATTCTTAGGACACCTTATGATAGACAACCGAAGTGTGTATCTTTTTTTTTCAAGAACTATCAGTATTTATCGATCTCTTCGTAATCGTAAAACATCAGACATAATCGATATTTAATGTGAGATTAGCGAATCATAAAACCAACGTGAAACGATCCCAGACTCAAGATCATATATTCTGATGGTTAATCTTAAACTATTCTAATTTCATCAGCCATTGTTAGTATTACATTATAACATCTCCCTCATAGAGCAAGGAGGTTTTTGTCGGACAACGAAGCCATGGTTGCTATAAATTAAAAATACATTTAAGTTCTTCTATTTAAAAGACGAAGGCAAATTAAATATTATGTGGAACCAACGATTTAATCTAAAACAACTGATTGAACTCATTATGACAATCCTAATAGTAATTACAGATTATTATAAATTGTAAAGTTACACTAGAAATAGACTAAGAAATTTAGGTCATGAAAACAAATGAACGAGTTTAATAGTCCGAAAATCACATTGAATAAAAAAGTTTCATCTTAAAATTATAGTGCATAACTAAAATGTTGAGCTGAGTCATGTGAGAAGTTTTAAGAATGATTTTGCTTCTTTATAAATTAGAACTGTTAAGAAAGCTACGAGATTAAGAGATGAAAATGCGTTTTTAATGATAATCTCGTAGAAGATAGCAAAAAAGATTTAATTCAATAGTCCGAACAACTCTTGGAATGATCATATCTCTTCTCAAATTATAAAAATTCATAAAGAATAGTTTCAATAGTCTAAATATATCTTGTAATTGTAATGGTTTCCAAATTTATGCAAGGAAACAAAACGAAAATTTATTAAATGAAAGAATATTTCGAATGATAATATGTTTTCTTAGATTTATTGAAAGGAAAAGAAAGAAGGAATTCACTTGTCTGAAACTTGTTTTGGGGAATATTGAGCCTTCTCAGAATTATATAAATTATATATCGATGTTTGTATTCTAAAGTTTAATATTACATATTTTTATTTGTTTAATAAAACAACATCAACTAAGCAACATGCTTTGAGATTCATACTTGCATTCTGTTTAAAATTATCTCATATGATCGATGCCTGAACGAGTTTAATGTTATAATTAAGATGTTGTTAGATGTATTCTTAAATTATCCATCCTTACAAAATTGTACGTCATGTTTTTATTTTCTGGAAGTTGTAACATTAATTTTTTGTTTTGTTTTTTAATCTGAGATGGATGACATGATAATATTATACAATGGAATTTACTTTTACACGGAAGAATTTAACTCCTATCCATCTCATTGTATATGGCATTCTTTTATCTATCTGATGAACTATAGACATGGTGGAGTAATTGACAGCGGCTCTGATTGAGGAATTGGAGAACTGAGTTCATTGCTTTCACTTACGTGCCTAGAAAAGCTATGAATCCATGTCTTTCTCCAGCAGGACACACTGAGCCCTATATCCTTGGTTGGCAACCAGTCTAGGAGAAGAAAAACTCTGAATCCAAACCAATTGCTGCTTTGTAGGTCTTCACTCTTTAGCTTCTGAGAGGAGGGAGAGAGTAACTTTAATATCTCCGATTGTCCGGTTCTGCTTTGAATGTGACCATGACCCACAACTATAAGGTGGAAGGATCCACAGCGACGTAAATGATGATGGCGAAATAAATATTCATTCTCTCTCCCTGCCTGTCTGTCAGTCTATCTGTTCCATCATTCTTTCTATGGGGGTGAAATATATTTTTGAAATTGTTACTCATATACACAATATCCGAGAGCAGAATGAATAAATTGATTTCAATAGATTTGAAGTTGCAGCATCTATCATTAGGAACTTGAATAAAAGTTTCATTTTAATTTCGTTTTGTTTTTCTAAAACTATCTACTGTTTTACTACAGGCTGCCCCTAAACTCTGAACACATAGGTAAAAATGCATATTTTCAAGAAAGGAAATTTTCAACAAAATTTTATTTAATTCATATATTAACAAGTATTACCTTCAATATGATTTCCATCATTTATGATGCAAAAGTTGATGCGCTTTACAAGATTCACATGAAATCGCTGCAATAACTGCACATTAAGTCGATTGTAGCATATTCACACTTTATGCGTTTAGTCAAGTGTGTTGCATCTGCGATTTTCATTGAGTACACCTTTTTCTTTAACATAACCCAGAAAAAAGAAGTCAAGTACAATTCTTTCTTCTTTTGACAAAACCATGTGGACGTAAAAAAAATCTAGTTAATATGTCCAGATTTTAAGGAAACTCTGTACAAAACGTTCTCATATATTGGGAGTGGGAGGCTTGTCAGATTTACTGGAAGCAATGAACAACCCCTTGCCATGTTTACTGTGTTTTAGAAGTGAACATTACATTCCCTGCTTATCACATTTATTTAACTACGGAGGAAGATCTATTTTATTCGATGCAATAAAAGTTATAAAGGACAATGGCCGAATTTTCTTTCTCTATAACAGAGCTATATTTGAACTTTGTGTCTGACTCTTCGGCGAGAAGTATTAGCGAGGCGCATTGCCTTCGGCGCTAAGCGTAAATTATCAGCGGTTATCCGATGATATGAGTTACACCTTCCAACACAGCAACTATAAGTGCTGGGTTATCACTAGAACTAGTAACATGAGGTGAACTTGCAGTATGACGAGGTTAACTACAATAATATTGCTGTCAACGTTTCAGTTCAGTGATGGGCTTTTGCATGAATTTATGTTTAAAAGAATATATTTCTTTCATTTTAGAATTTTGTAAAAAATTAACTATAATCAGTATTACCGAACGTACATTTTCATGGCTTAAATAAAATATATCTGTTTTATTTAATATCTTAGGAAATTTCTGTTTCACAAATTTCCAATCTTATAATTTATAAAAACCTCACCAGAAAATTGAAACCACTTCATAAACAAGTAGTAATAAAATAAGCACCTCCAATCTCCCGACTCGCTTCTAACAATTCATCACAATATAAATAAACGTTTTTTTTTTTTCAGTACTAAAATAGAATGATTCAAATAAAGCTTCATAAGCTTCTATTCAGAGCTGCTTCCATATTACCCACCCACAAAAACACCCGCAGGAACAAAAAAAAGGCATTCTTCTTTTGTTTTCGCCGGCCATCACCAATCCCTGGTCTGGTTAACCCGGATATTATCCTTTGTTGCCATTTTAGGAGTTTTAAGACGACTACTGTTGTTATAGATATTTGTTCTGCTTAGGAATTCTGTTATTTATGAATAGCTTTGATATCAAAACCAACACTTCGGTAAAAACAAAACAAAAAAAAACAAAACAAAAAAAAACAAAACAAAAAAAACAAAAAAAAAACACTCATGTATTTGCCAACTTCCTTCAAAACCAACATTAAAGAAAGAAACGCTGAAATTATCAATTGATCACTGAAAATAGGTAGACCAAAAACAAATTTTCAGCTGTTCCTCAATTTCATTTAATCTATCAAATCTGGAATCATTCAGAGTAACTAAAATACGAAGCAGCTGATAATTCCCTTTAATATGATACCAAACCTATTCTATCAGGGCGAAAGCTCATCACTAATAAGCATTTTCAGCCAGGTGTGGAGGATCTTTTATGAAAGATAGCCACATATGACTCACAGACTCACGGTAAGTTAACCAGAAATTGCCCGGTCCCACGGCTATTGCCGTACAGATCAGGGAGTTCGCCTGACCCTACTCTTGTTAGTGCAAATGAGGAAGCACGGCTTAGGAGACGATCCCCCGGAGACAGACTTCAGTAAATGATGATTGGCTTCAGTCATCCAGGTACCGGAAATCAGAGAGTAGTTTTGAAAGAGAAAATGTTTTGATTTCTGGTTTAGATACTTGCGATATTGCCCCCCCCCCCCAAGCTAGATATCAGTAACCGAGACTCGAAGCTAGACAAGATCTGGAAAGATGTTTGTGAAGCAGACATCACGAATAGATTAGAAAAAAATGGCGGATATTTTGTAATTTTGTCTCGGACATAAAGAAGTGTTAATAGCGTATAAAAAGGATAATCCACAGGGTAGCGACGGAAAACAATGTGCTTAAACCCGGATACAAGGGAAGACATTTTTATTTTATGTTGGGGTAGAATGTTGTAGTTGGGTTAGCGACAACTGGGGTTTGTAAACTAAACAGTCAGAACTGTCGATGAAATTTTGTTTTTTTATTCGTTCGAGCTATCGCGGACATTCATAAATTCTCACACCAAAAAGCACGGTCCTACATCAAGGTCGACAGCTTTTATTAGGGTAGCAATCTGTGTCATAACAGCTGATCAATGTAGGTGTTTGCTGGGTGACCAGCCCGTCTACCGACAGAGCTAGGTGTCCAGAGCAGTAACTCACTTGCGTGTCTGAGTCCTGAAAAGCGCATACTGCCTTCGCGTAAGATGAGACTTTGCCAGCGTGTTATTGACAACGATCTGGAAATCGTAATAAAAAGCTTAACGCAGACACACACACAAAGACACATGCACGCATATATATATATATATATATATATATATATAAAGACATTTTTTATGTTTATACGTTCTTTTTATAGATACAAATATTTAAGTAAATGCTCTATTTATAATAAACAGCATAACGACATGTACCGGCCTGAATGTCCGAGAAATTTTTCATAGAAAATATGCGTCCTCCGATAGGAATCGAACCTGTATCCTTTACGGAACCGTCATATAGCCTGACGTGCTTTACCGATTTAGGCACAGAGGATCGTTTCGGTTAGCTAGGTCGAATTTTACTGTTTTTTAAACTACAGTTCTCCATGATTTTCTCTCGTACATCATATCTGCTCGATGCAGTATCCAAATGTAAACAAATGACGTCACACACACACACACACACACACACACACACACACACACACACACACACACATTTTATCTCCCCAAGCAAGGCGGAAATACCAGGTAGTTGCAGAGAGTGAAGGTGAGGGAAAAAAAACTGGGTATAGTGATGACTAAGGAAAGGGTTAAAGGTGAAGAAGATAGTAGACGTTGCCTTTAAATTTTTGAGGATTGTAGTTATCAGGGAAGCAAGGAAACAGAAGGACATTCCACAGGCACAAAGTGCGAGAAAGGAAACTATTGAAGTAGAAGTGGCGATTACATTTAATTAATTCATCAGTAAATGGGTGGGATCTAGATTTCAATCTAGCAGCACGCTTAAAAATCACGTAGTTCGGGCACCAGAGGAAAAAAGCTACTGAAAGCAGTTGTCATGAAAATATTTATAGAAAAGACAGAGGGAAGCCGCGTCACGTCGGTGAGAAAGTGACTGATGTTGAATTGCCAGGTCAGGATCAATTACATTTTTTGTATTTTGTCAAGAACCTCAAGATGAATAGTAGAAGCACCAGACCAGATATGGCAACTGTATTCAATGCAGGGAATATGGTATATTTGTAAATGTGCAAGATGGACTGAGACGAGTAAAAACTTCTGGCACGACTCAGTAACCAACTTTCCATGGAGATGCGGCTATTGATTTGATATATATATATATATATATATATATATATATATATATATGCTCGTCAATTATCTGAGCAAAGTTTCATAACAACTCATTTAGCCACCCGCTCTCTACAAGAACTCATTAGGAAAATTCTGGTTGATAACTAGATCATCCTGTAACTGCAAACATAACTCTGTGCGAAAAGCATTCTAAATAAAACATCTGGCACCCAGTATTAATCTCACTTTATTTAACAATGGAAACAATAAAGGTATTTTTTTAAAGCAAAAGAACGCCAACTTGAATTTCAGCCACAACTCCCTGTATTTTGCAGCTCTTAATAAATTATGTCTTTTTGTTACTTCACCTAAACAGTGTTTCCGCCGTCTATTTACTCAAGATCACTGAGTATGTTATTCGTTGTTTTCCTCTGTCCCTCTTGACTTCAATCTGTCCTGTGAGTATCAGATTTTCCGGGCCCACTTTCCTCATCATGTGGTTAAGATATTAAATATAAATTTCCTTTATGTTTCCATTTTCTCTAAATCTTCGTCGTTGCTCACATAATCGGTTTTCCATGGTATCCTCAGCATCCAATTGTAGATTCGCATTACTGTTGTTTCAAGTCTCTTCTTCATCTTTGAGAAGATTTTCCAGCATTCACTGCCATATCGGAGGACAGATATCACGTAAGAATGCAGTAGCCGTTTCTTTGTTTCTAGCGAAGTTTTTCTATTTCCTATGGCATTTAACATACTGCTACCAATAATAATAATAATAATAATTGATCATCTTGTATCAGGTTGCACGATATTGGCATCCACTGAGTATAAAACCCGGCATGACAGAGTGGGCCAATATCTGCACTGGAAAATCTGCAACTTCTACGGGAAGGAAACTGAAAGAAACTGGTATGAACACCACCCAGACCAGGTTACGGAGATAGCACCTGTTACAATTCTATGGGACTACACAATACACACTGACAGAACAATCAAGGCCAGCCGCCCGGGTATTGTTATTAGAGACCACAAAAAAAGCCTCCTTATTGATATGGCAGTCCCTGCTGACTGCAATGTATTTTCGAAGATATTCAAAAAGCTGTCAAAATACAAGGACCTTGAAATAGAAATCTCAAAAATGTGGCACATGGGAACATCAACAATTGTAGTTGGAGCCCTAGGAATGGTTGGAAAAGACTTCAATAGACTAATTGAAGTGATTCCTGGAAGGCCATGCCACAGAGATACAAAAAATTGTTCTGACAAGTACAGCCCTCATTTTACGAAGGACTTTATCTATGTAATTTTTTTTTTTTTTAGTGGAAAGTGTCATGATGCCATTTCTAACCTTAGGTCCATGGGCGGAACCCGGAAAGAAATGTGTAAACGCTAGAAATCAAAGGAAATAATAATAATAATAATAATAATAATAATAATAATAATATAGATATGAAAGGAACGAAGGTAGCCAAGTACGTACACCGTGCCATTTAAGTTAAGTGAATTGTTGAAAATGAAAATAAGATTCTGCAATAAGTTAAGGAAAAGTCTTTGGGAAATGGTAAATAAAGAAGAGTTAAAGACCCCACGATGTTATTTAATACAGAATAGTAAGATGAGTGCCGGTGTAGTGAGGATATTTGCTGTCACTTGTAAATCATCAGTGTGCAATAACGTAAAGGAAAACAGGAAGAAACATTGATAAAGAAAAGAAAACAGAATGAAGAAAAAAGAAGTAAGACAAAAAGGAAAGAAAATAAAAATTAGACATCCATATGATAGGAAGAAATAAAGAAAAAAGAAAGAAAGAAAAAAGAAAGAAGTAAGAAAGAAAGAAAGAAAGAAAGAAGTAGGGCAGAAAGAAGAAAGACAGAAAGAAATAAAGAAAAAAAGAAAGAACGGAAGAAGAAAGACAGAAAGAAGAAGGACAGAAAGAAAGAAAGAAAGAAAGAAAGAAAGAAAGACAGAACGAAAGAAGACGTAAAAAAGAAGAAAGAAAGACGAAAAAAGAAGAAAGAAAGAAAAAGAAAGAAAAAGAAAGAATAAGACAGAAAGAAAGAAAGAAAGAAGAAAGAAAGAAAGAAGAAAGAAAGGAAGAAGAAAGACAGAAAGAAGTAAGGCAGAAAGTAAGAAAGACAGAAAGAAGTAAGGCAGAAAGGAAGAAAGAAGAAAGAAAGAAAGAAGAAATAAATAAATAAAAAAGAAAGACAAAAAGAAAGAAAACATAAAAAAGAAAGATCTACAGAAAGAAAGAAAGAAAAAAAAAAGAAAGAAAGAAGGAAAGAAAGAATTCACCGACATTTGATCCCAACCGCAATTAAAAAGAAAAAAAGATTAGATTTAAAAAAAAAAAAGCAAAGAAGACTCATGAGACAAGGATGAGCTTTAAGAGAAGAGATACATCTGATAAAAAGGTATTTGCTCAAAGCAGATAAAAATTGGATGGCTGATGAAGAGTAACATAAGGAACTAAATATGGTTAGGGTTGAATCTTAACCTCTTAGCTGGGAGTCGGTAGAAAAACAAAAATGTGAGAGGGTAGACTCTGGAGACATATATAATGAAACAGATTGAAATATCTCTGCATACAATTATATACTCTGCCTCTTGGCAGATCATTCCTGCTAAAATCATTTACCTTTTTTTCCATTGGCCTTTTCGCCTTACGTACGATATAATTCCCTTGGGATATATCAGACTCGACAATTGCTTCAGTGATTAAAACAGTACATACACACGCGCACACACACATTATCTTCCCACATATCTCTCACACACAAACCTATATCTATAGATATGTTGGTGTGTGTGTGTGTGTGTGTGTGTGTGTGTGTGTGTGAATGCCCACAGATAATATATGAAAAAGAAACGCCTACTTCGTATCATAAATAACTATATATTCCTTACACGTGAGACAATTTGGTGTTCACGCCCAGGTAAATACTAGAATTTCGAATGCCAGTTTTCTAAGCAAACTATATTTCCTCACTTAGAAGGTAGCCTCAACATTTTCCTACATATGACTCCATGCCTTAAGTAGATTTTTAGATATAGAAAAAAATGAGTAGAAAAATCCCAAGACGTGACATCTGGTCAATTATATTGTTTCCTCTTTCACTTGCATCCAATATTTTCTGGGATTCTTGCATAAATAGAACTACTAAAGGTCTGAAAATTCATTCGTTAACATGCAAGGTTATGCAAATATTTCTCTACACACATGGAGTCACGAGGATATCGCTATCATTATGCGTTTCAACTGAAATGTTTCAAGTAGAGATATTTATTTCGCGTGACGCATAATTCGAGTCAAATATTTACCTGAAGGGCAGTCAAAACAATATTCGCACACTCATATATTAGAGCAATGAGGAGATACTGTCGGCAGGCTGATCATCAGTACCAATTTATCTACATTATTATTTTGTTATAATTGTAAACTTCTAATCTGGAGACTATTTAGAGGACCAACAATGATTAAGCAGAGAGAGAAATGTATTAGAAAAGTATTAGAAATGTATTAGAAATTTATTAGAAAAGTATTAGATATTCATTAGAAAAATATTAGAAAGTATTAGAAATTTATTAGAATTGTATTAGAAATGTATTAGAAAAGCATTAGATATTTATTAGAAATGTATTAGAAAAGTATTAAAAATGTATTTGAAAAATATTAGAAATGTATTAGAAATTTAATGTATTGGAAATGTATTAGAAAAGTATTATAAATTTATTAGAAAAGTATTACAAATGTATTAGAAACGTATTAGATATTTCTTAGATAAGTATTAGAAAAGTATTATAAATTTATTAGAAAAGTATTAGAAAGGTATTAGACATTTATTAGATAAGTATTAGAAAAGTTGTTACGTATTGATAGAAACAATAGAAATAGTGCATGTTAAATTTATTTAGATATTATTTATAAAACAAAATGTAATCATCTTCATTTTCGATAACTGAAGCTCCATTACTATATATATATATATATATATATATATATATATATATATATATATATATATATATATATATGCTTCGATTATACAGGTAAAAAAACCTTTTCTCCCAAAATTTTTGAAATACTGTCTTTAGATTTTATGCCAATTCCACGCCCCATAATTAATTCATCATTTGTTCGAAGAGCTTCATTGGTTATGTTTTCCGTGTTTCATTTGCGTTTAACAAGTAGTCTTTTTCTATTATAATCTGTTTATTTTTCTGTTGCTACAGAAACAGTTGTAACCGTATGGAATTTGATTTCTACATTTTCACACGCATTGTCAAAATACCTTCACCGAAACTTTACCAATTTATGCATTGAGAATTCCTTAAGGTAAAGAGTTACCGTTAAAATGATTCTGATGAATGAAGTATGATGTAAGTGAAAGAAGAGGGGGGTAGAAAATGAAGGTTTTGTTTTGGCTAGAGGAAATTATTGACTCTTTACTTGAAATGATTAAGAGTCTTTTTATTCGTGGAAACATCCACGCGGTAATTTGTTTCCCAAAGAGCTTGTTATCGGGAGAGTGCTTGTGTGTAACTTTTTTCTTACTGTTGAAATACGGGTAAAATGAGCGTGATTCGACTCCGTGTAAGTAGCATGGTGTGTTATAGTCAGAAAGGTCTGAACTAGTGAAACTAAAGACTAGAGTTTATCTAAAGAATTACTAAAGAAATAGCGATAGGTTTGTAACGTTGTGTTTGAGACTGACGACTGACGAATATGCACATAATCACCACGCAAACAATTTTGAAATCTTTCAAAGTTCAGCAATGAGGATTCATCTGTTCCAGTCCAGCATTGCGTTATTTCAATGGGAGTTCGTTTTTAACATACTCTTAAATATTTGCGATCTAAGGTTTATTGTGTAGAGCTGTATAATGAAGAAAGAGGGCTTGAGGAACTTGAAACCCATAGGTCATATTGAAACCTACCTAAAAAGCTTGCTTAATTGGATACAAGAACAAAGATAAACCCATGATAAAAGAAACAGAATTTATTTGACGTAATATTTGCAGATAACCCACTTCCAGCATACGTGCCACCATTACGGGATAAAAGTATTCAATGTCCGGGAAAGAATGTAAATATAAGTAGTTTAAACAGGGGTGTCAACACTAGCGTGAGAATTGCTTCTAAATATGAAACAGTCTGTTGACATTCAGTGTTGATGTTTACGTTCAACCTTCTTATATATATATATATATATATATATATATATATATATATATATATATATATATATATATATATATATATTCATGAATTATTCATACAAATAACAAATACAAATATTAATGATTTAATTGGCGAGAAATCCATCGTCGCGAACAATTCAAATAATATACAAAAGCCCCGAACCTGTTTATGAATGAAAAGATCCTTGTTTCTATAAATTTCTGTTGCATGAGTTTTTATTTTTACAAGCTTTCGTCTGTTCCAACAGACATCCTCAGGTATGGAATAGATTTTGTTCTTGTTTTTTCTCTCAGTAATAAGAGGACAACGAAAACAATGTACTGTTGTAATCCGAAAAATGCTATTAGAAATGAGTTATTGTTTTGGAGCGTGCTGTCGCAACGCTGAGTTTGAATTTAAATTTTACAATTGTGCGTTCTTATACAAATATGGTGATAAGTGGATTCTTTTTTACTGGTAAATTTTTTGTCAAAGTGGCATGAACTTTATTGTTCAATAATTACAGTAATGTCGCACTTATTATCCAAAAGTTGCATTTGGATCAGTTATTTTAATTTCAATAAAGGTGCAATTAATTTACAAATTCATGAATTATTCTTACAAAAAACAAATACAAAGGTTAATGATTTAATTGGCGAGAAATCCATCGTCGCGAACAATTCAAATAATATACAAAAACCCCGAACCTGTTTATAAATGAAATGATCCTTGTTTCTATAAATTTCTGTTGCACGAGTTCTTCTTATTTTTACATATATATATATGTGTGTGTGAGTGTCTATATACATATATATATATATATATATATATATATATATATATATATATATATATGTATCAATCTTGATGAAGGAAGGTGTGGGTGTGTATTTCTCTCTGCCAATCCTTCCCAAGCCTGTGGAAAGTGTCAAGCGTATGCCCGATTTTCAAGTACGTGGACGTGTGATCTTCCCCCACCAATCTCCTCAGTATCATCAGCAATGCTCTATGGAGCCATAATCAATAAGAAATTCGTCGAGCACCCAGAAAAGAACAAACTCTTTAGCGACGAGTATGTGTTTTCGGTCGGCGCGATCCACTGCCGATTTTCTAACTACCATCCCTCACAGAGTCATTGAGGCTCTTGACGACAAACACTAATCGAGGATCATAATACTAGATATCTCAATGGCTTTCGACAAGGTGTGGCACAAAGGCTTACAACACAAGCTCTTCAGTCATGGAATCACAGGAAGGGTCTTCATGATCATAAAATCCTTCCTAATATAGCCAGTCCTAGTGATAAACTCCTTGAACCAAACCACTCCAAGAACAGACCCATCAGTCTCCTCATTATCATCAGCAAGCTCTTTGAGACACATAATCAATAAGAAGGTAGTCGAGCCCCAAGAAAATTACAAACTCCTCAGCGACGAGCAGTATGGGGTTTCGGTCGGCTCGATCCACTACCGACATTCTAACTACCAACAGAACAGGATCAGTGAGGCTCTTGACGACGAACACACATCAAGGACCATAACACTAGATATCTCAAAGGCTTTCGAAAATGGGTGGCGCAAAGCCTTTCTATACAGTCTCTCCATTTATGCAATCACTGGAAGGGTCTTTTCGCTCATAAAATCCTTCCAAACATATAGGGTCCTGAAGGTAGTTATTAATGACGAGTCCTATGGAGGCCTAGTGGCCAACATAAGCGTCCTCCAGGAGTCACTCCTCAGACCAACCCACTTTTTGATCTACATAAACGATTTGCCTAAGAATATAATCAGATCACTACCGATCTGACACCATCAATCTTGATGAAGAAAGGTCCTTTCCGGAAATTACTGTATCTTGAAAGAGTGTTGGGCCTCAGACTTACATCCGACCTCAAGTGGAACTCGTACATACGATCCATGGCTAAGGATGCAAGTAAAATGTAAGTACCTGACTGCTCTTTCTATCCTTTAACTTTACAAGAGTTAGAACAGGCCAAAAAATTGAGTAGTGTTGTTGTATTTGGGCAGGTGTTGCCTAGATCTCACTCTTCAGCCTTGATAGAATTCAAAAGCGTCTTCGAGCATTTGTGAGTGAGGGAATATTCTCCGCCCTTCAATTTCTCTCACGGGCGGAATGTGGCAAAACTCTGTACATTCCTTGGTTCCGCCGAGGCAAACCTTCACAGTAAGATCAAGACATGTCACTTACATAGTAGGAAATCGCTTACATTCCCTCCGTATTCCATTGATGAGAACTAAGTTCCCCTCGAGCAGCATCTTCTCCTGAACCACTTCCTGTGGATCTGACTCCCAACAGCATGATTCTCCGATCACTACAATCTTAATCTGTTCAAGGCTGGGGTAAACCGTCGTCTTCCATACACAAAATGACCTCCTAACACACACACACACACACACACACACACACACACATATATATATATATATATATATATATATATATATATATATATATATATAGATAGATAGATAGATAGATAGAGAGAGAGAGAGAGAGAGAGAGAGAGACGAGTTCGAATTCCACTTGAATCCATTACATTGCACTTACGTGTTAATACCCTTGGGAAAGGTATGAATCCTCTCCTCTTCTTCCTCCAGCTATGGGTAAATAGCAGAACCGACTGGGTTCTATAGCCTTGGATGGCAACTGGTCTAGGAGAATGACATCTCTGAATTCAAAACCTGTGGAGGGTCGTTTGGGTATCTTGTGGCACTTAGTGCACTAGGTCTCTGTATTCGGCACTTCAAAAGTTGGTTCTGCATAAAGCTTTCATCATTATAATCAAATCTCATGTGTTGGTGTCTGGGCTGTCGGTTACTCATATATTGAATACGAAGGGAGAGTCCGCCATATATATATATATATATATATATATATATATTTCTGTAAAGACTACTACATCCTGGATGCCTATCCAGACGCCATACGTTACACTTAACCGATCACAGCTCTATTAGAACCAATTTAAACACACACATCCGAAACATACTAGATTAAAACACAAACATAATTACCTCATCAACATATAAAAATGATTAAGAATAATGGAAGCGTTATTAATAATAAAAAAAAAGAAAAAGCCAACACTCAATAATATTAACTACGTTTGTAAAAGAAAACATTCCTATAACTCTAGAAACATACACGCAACCCATACACCCAGTGAAAAATCAAAAATAAAATCATCTTTGATAATGGCTAAAAGAATAGCCGAATGCACTAGAAATTATAGAACATCTGGACAGTTTCTACACACTCTGATTCTTGTTCGAACACAAGAAAAAATAAATAACATGCTTAATCGCAGTACCTTGTCTGTCGCCTGTAATAAAACATGTATAACTGAATGATTTTTGCCTAAATACACAATGCACTCACACACACACACACACATATATATATATAAATTATTATTATTACTATATAGATTTATATATACCGTATATTTCAGTGTATAAGTAGACATTTAGATAAGACTAAGTAAAAAAATATTTGAAATCTTCATGAATTTATCCTATACCTGTAGTATAAGATGATTATTTATTGATTATATAAAGATAATGTTATTTGGAATGTTACTTACTGTATCTTTAGGCATTCAAATTAAACGAAATAATAAAACCAATTCTATATCATGTTTTTCCTACACACGTCTGCTATAAAAGAAACTACTTTTTTTTATGTTTCATCACGTGATCTCTTGCTAATACTGGTTGTTTTTTTTTACTCCTTTTCTTTTCCTATTTCTAAACAGTTACAAATATCCTGGTGTATTAATGATTATTTACTTCATTGCCAATCACAAAATACCGCTAATAATAGTATGATAATATATTTTTAATGAGAAATTAATATTATGTTATCTTAATTGATATTACTGTCGTAATTAACACATGGTTATTGAAAGTTTAGCGAAAGATAAAGCTTGCTGTGAATTCAGTCATAATTTGATGATTACATTTCCTCAGCTGAGCTTGCATAGATACAAGTTGATTTCATATGGAATTATTCTTCGAATAGGAAATTTATTATGAAGTTATGGCAGTAATATATTTGATAACGTGAATCTTTTCATGTATGATATTGATTATCGCACCAAAGCCGAAGTTAGCCTACCGACAAACATCACTCAGAATTTAAGGTTTCTTTACTAGAATTGAAGTATAAAACACTCCTCAATTTTTAAGGGTGATTTTTGAGATTTAAAGGTTGTCTTATACGCAGAAATTATAAATATATATATATATATATATATATATATATATATATATATATATATATATATTAGTAAAAAGGAAGTAGTAGTTCCAACAAGAAAAAAGTGTGTATATTAAAAAGAAGAGAGAAACCGCAAACGTTTTTGGTTGTAATGTGGATTTAAAAAAAAAATATGTTTTATTTTCCATAATTTTGCTACACGTGTTTCCAGGCTCGCCACCGTCATCAGGCAAAGGGTAGAGATTTCCACATATTATTAAAAATAACTTATTGTTTTCCTTTATGTTTTTCCATGTTAAATATTCTCGATATGAAATATTCTCTTTTTTGTGTTAGTTAGCTAACTGTTTTTCTTGAACTGGCAGTGAAAAGTTCTGCGTGAAGGGTTATAAAACAATTAAGATTGGTCCGAGAAATAATGTAGTAGTTATCGGTATGCTTATCTTTTAATGACCCCAGTGTGTTCTTAGATCTATTTCCATTTTCGTCTGGTTTTGTCAGCATGCGTGTATATATGTTTATATCCCCTCTCTATACATACACACTGTCTCACTATGAGGAATCAGTGAACACATCTGTACACCCACACATACGTATATATTAGTATATCTATATATATCTTATTATTAGTATATATATATCTTATTAGTGTATATATATATATATATATGTGTGTGTGTGTGTGTGTGTGTGTGTGTAATAAAATCCTATATATTAACTTATGTTACGATACAAATTTAAAGTTAAATTTTGCGTAATTAATTACAATTTTGATCTCAACATTCAGTAGATATTTATCTGTCGCTATCTAAAATATTTTAAAATGAAGAAACTGAAGAGGAAAAAAAATGGTTGACTTATGAGCGATTCACCGACATTAATCTGATCAGTATGTTTAACAGAATTGATTTCTGAGTGGATCGATCAATCGATAGTTCTGTTCTTCGTTCAGATCTAGACTCATGTACACACAGAGACACACGTATACAGAGATGTACACACGAAGACACACGTATACGGAGATTTACACACACTAATAATACGGTTCATTAAAGCTCAAAAGTAAATCTAAGGATAGGTAACTCTTCGGCGTCTTTCCTATAAATTGATCTTTGCAGGTTTGAATCAATGGTTCGAGAAATGGACTCAAATTTAGAAGGGTTTTTCCGTCTTCAGCACAAACTAATGATCGATTATAGTCAAACAGATCTGAAAAAAATGATATATCTTGATAAAATTGTAATATTAATGATGAGAGTAAACGTTCCTTCATTAGAAATTATTCGGCATTTATTCACCAAAAAATAAACGTTAAAAACCGGTGAAATTAATAAAATCATCCATTTTAAACAAATTTTCAAACAACTGTTTTTAAGAGAAAATAACTTACTTAAACGGAAAGTTCTTGACAGATCCGTTATTGAATCTTGCCAAAATGTAAACCCACTCACCGGAATTTTTAAATATCTCCTTTCCTAAAAGAAATTCTCCTTTGCCAAATTAGCATACATGAACATTTGCATATATATATATATATATATATATATATATATATATATATATATATATATATATATATATATTTAATACAAAATAAAATACAAAATCACCTTATAGGTGTGTATTAATTATTTGCACTGTAATATTACTCATATGACGTTATTTGGGATTTTATATGTATATTAATTTACTCTGTAATAATTAATAGATTGAGCCTTTCTTGTGGAACAGTTTTGATATTTTATATTACTAGGATCCACTTGGATTATATACTAACGTACTTGTTACCTTTTACTCTCTCTCTCTCTCTCATATATATATATATATATATATATATATATATATATATATATATATATATATATATATATATTCCTATAAAATTCTGTTTATAATGCATAAATAAACTAAATCTATTTAACAAAATATATTCCAAAGAAGTAAAAATTGAAAATATAAATGTTATTATTTGAAATGTCTTCAAACTTCTCAAAATGTAATTCCTCATGTCGGGAGATGAAGAACTGAAATTAATTAAAACAACCATTCCTTCATTGAGTACTAAAGATTTTTCTAAGTCATCATACTTTTCCAGTTGGTTTGAAGGGTAAATGAAATACATATATTTGTTGAGGGAGCAGTGCTCCCTCCGTTCCCTAATTGGATTTATGGTGCCGAGTGAAATAGAGATCGGTCAAAATTATCGATCTCAATAAAGGAAGAGTTCAAATTCTACGTATGCCCAAATTAGTTGTCCTCAAATATGGCGTCACCATGGTGCGCTTCATTTCTGATTCTATGTTTTAATTAATTAAATTTTTTTTTTTAAATATTCATTTTTTTTTTCTTTTCAACCAAAACAAAAAAAAAAAAAAATTATGGATTCGAATCTCACCAACAATGATGAGTATTTGTATTTCATCTTAGTATCAAGAAACTAATGACACAACATGAAAGGAGCAATATAAAAATAATACAATTATGTTAGACAAGATGATTATATTATACAATTAAATATGTTTAAATGAAAATATGCTGTCTAAATACACATACACGCACACACACATATATATATGTAAAGGTGTTCCAAAAACTTGGACCAATTTTAAATGTGAATTAACTTTAAGAGTCTAATGATTTTTTTTCTTTTCATTTCAGAATTGTCGGACATTTGGGCGATATTATTTTTCACACATAATTGCCATGACTTGAATAATATGATCCCATAGAGAAATAAATAAATTTTCACCAATAACATTGACTTATTCACTGCTGACTTTGATCCGTCTTAATGAAACACCCTTATATATAATCCGTCTTAATGATCCTATATATATATATATATATATATATATATATATATATATATATGTGTGTGTGTGTGTGTGTGTGTGTGTGTGTGTGTGCGTTCGCAAATAAAAATATCATATCTCTAGAAACCTCATGAAGATTTATTGTTTGCAAGATTTTTTATGGTTCCTTGGCGTTAAGAATTTATTTACAATTTGCAATCCCATTTGAAGAGATTTTAAGTCATTATGTAAATATTAATTTTTTAAAAACAACTCAGTCGATTGGTTTGTTTTTTATTGACTTTCCAACCTTTTGCGGGTCATTTTTGGATTTTAAAAATAAATCTCTTATTACGAGTAAAAACTGCATTAACAATTTCTTGAGAATAACAATGATTATTATATATACATCCTACTATTTAATCCAAAACTGGGGGGCAAAGATCTGGATACATACATTTCCCAAGGCTATTTGCGGGTATAGTGAATATAACGAACTAATCGAGGGAAGGAGAAAAACTAACAGAACCCCAATTAATTGCCAGGTTATTCCACACAGAAGAAACAGATATAAATAGATTATTGAGCTAAAAATACAACGCAGTTGCTTACAAAACTCATTGTCAGTGAAATACCTGACAGCAATTGCCTTTGCTTGGTTAAGTATTTGAAAAGCTTAATTTAATCGGAATCAGATCTGAAATGTTGATGCCGCGGTTGGATATCATAGTCAAGTAGAAAAGACTTTGAACATACCTTGTTCTCCATCAGGCGTACGTGACTTGCAAGCCATCAAGAATACAAGATATAAGTTTTTGAATTAACTTTTCGTGATGTCAGGCAGTGTGTAGCTGAGGTGGGAAGCTACTTATAACAGACAAACTTAAAATACCTGTATATATTTAGATGACAGAAAATCCGAAAGACACAGTCGGAGAGAGCGTTCAACCAGAGAAAACTTAACTCAAGCAACAAAAGAGACATTGGGAATAATCAGAAACGTGCATGCGCAAATGAAAGATCTTAATGTTTCTCTTCTTGCTCGGTGATTTGACCCGCTCTCTCTATCTAAGGGTTTTCCAGTCTGTTACAAAGAATAGAGTGTATTGTAAATAAATGGTTTCCAGACTGTTGCAAAGAATACAGAGTATTGTAATAAGGGATTTCCAGTCTATTGCAGAGAATACAGTATTCTAAATAAGGAGTTCCAGGCTGTTTAGAAAGAATACAGAGAATTGCAATAAGGAGTTCAAAAGATACAGAAAATTGTAAATAAGGAGTTTCCAGGCTGTCGTAAAGAATACTGAGATTATATATATATATATATATATATATATATATATATATATATATATATATATATATTATGTATTTTATTTTTTTTTTTCTTTGAATACTAGTAGGAGCGTTCATATATATTTATATACACACGCAGAGACAAGCAGACACGCAAAACACACACACACACACACACACACATATATATATATATATATATATATATGCATGTTTCATTAAAAACGCAAACACACACACAGACACACACACACACACATATCTATATATATGCATGTTTCATTAAAAACGACAGACAAGTTACTACGGTTGAGATTTTTATTTAATTTTTCTTGTGTTCTGACAACTCTTAACAATATTAACTATGAACAAAGCCACAATGTGCTAACCGTATTCGGAAACTAAAAACATCAATACCACACACTGAACATACACAGAACACACACACTCTACTAAGCTGATATTGAATCATCCTTGATAATGGCTAAAGATATAGCCGAAAGCGCTCGGAAATACAGAACATTCGGACAGTTCTTACACACTCTTTGTCCAGAAAAGAAAGCTCTTGTGAGAACACAAGAAAAATTAAATAAAAAGTTCAACCGTAGTACCTTGTCTGTCGTTTTTAATGAAACATGCATAAAGGAAGGATTGCTGCCTAAATATATATATATATATATATATATATATATATATATATATATATATATATATATAACATCGCACATTAAGTGCTGGTGCTAATAAAATAGAGCTCAATGTAAAATAACAGAACTAAAACACTGCACCTGAAGAATGCGTTGTGCATGCAAATCAAATTTGTGTTACCAGTACGTAAAAATGTATATTTATTATTAATTATTATTATAAACATGTACTTTATAGCTCGGTTATATTACATCGAGAACTATTTTATTTACACCAACACTCTATGTTCGATATTATATATAAATAAAGAAATCTATCTATCTATCTATCTATCTATCTATCTATCCATACATACATACATACATACATATAAGTGAACACTGAAGTCAACACTTAGATGCGACAGTCTGTTTCATGCTAGACGCAATCGTGGCCTGACGATTGTGTCTAGCATGAAACAGACTATCGCCTCTAAGTGTTGACTTCAATGTTCACTTTTATATTTACACACGCTCTATCTCTGATATTGAGCACTTTATCCCATTAATATAACACAACTTAAGACTATATTTCTTAATATATATGTATTTCAAAACAAATTTGGGAAATGGAAGTGATAGGGAAATGATCAAGTGTGGAATAAAATGTAATAAAAAAGTGGAAGACGACTGGAGGAAGAAATTACAATGCTTGGTGGTGTAACTGTAAATCATAGCATTTCTGAAAGTGAACGTATTAATAAAAAATGTCTTTTGTATAAGAAGATAAAAATAGATGAGATGCCATGCAATCAAAGTGAGAAAAAAAATGATGTAATTGTGTTCATTGCTTAGAGATAAATCTACTGAAGATGTGAGAAGAACACGTGTGTATGACTTTTTGTTAGTCTGATACTTTACAGATACCAGGAATTTAAGCTACATGTTTGTTTGCTCATTTTAATATCATCTTCAAAATTCCTAATATCAACAGGTAATGCTGTCCTTATCTTGAGATGCCACATTCTACTGATTTCTATCTCAAGTTCCTTATATTTACTTAGTTTCTCAAACAATATTATTATTACTATTATTATTACATACCATTGTCAATACTATTAAGTTGTACCATTCATTTCAGATGTTATAATGGCAGATATAAATATGCAAGAAAAGAGTTCCACAAGTGAGAAGTGCAAGAGAAGAAACTGTTAACATAGAACTTACAGTTACATCTAGCCATTTCAACTGTAAAATGATGACACAAATGTATTATCATGCTTAACTTCATAAAGTCTAGGTACCATAGTGGAAAATTCATCAGAACAATTACCATGAAAGTATTTATAGAAAAGGTAGAAGGGAGTTAGATTACAACAGTGGGAAAGTGACTGAAGCCAAGATGCCAGGTCAGGACCAATAACATTGCAGTTTCTTTTTGGATTATATCAAGAGTCTCTAAATATATAGCAAGAGCACTAGAGAAAATGTGGCAGCATTATTCAAACAAAGTTTAATGGTAGACTTATAAATATGTAAGAAAGATTCTGGCAAGAAAAATTGTCTACGACACAGTGAACCAACATTTTAGCTGCAGACTTAGCAATTCATTCAATATAACCTTTCCATCTCACATCATCTCCAAAACCCTCAATATCAACAGGTAATGTTCTTACCTTGAGATGCCACATTCTACAGATTGCTATCACAAAATCCTTATATTCACTTAGTTTCTCAAACGTTTTCAAAGATGTATTTTTGTTGGGTATCAGAAGACGTATTTTCAACTTTTGACAATTATATCTGTTCAATTTGCATGGTTTTGAACGCTGGAATTTCAAATAATAGTAACTATTAATGTTATTATTTATTAGTAGTACTACAATAGTTTACGTCCTGGGTAAGACGATAAACTACATCCGCATCCTGGGTAACACGATACATTACATCCAACCATAAGTCCTGTGGTTTGAATATTCATTGAATATGTCACATCGTTAGCGCTCGATAATTGACAGCATGTCGCCTCAGATTGTCACCATCTGCCCTAGTAAAGTGCATTGTAGAAACCTAATATGCAATCAGAAATACATTTATGGCTATAGCCATTAACAGACACTCATATCGCTAAGTACTTTTATAGGTTCCAAATTACTTTTACTCATAGTATTGCAAGATTCAGCACATAATTTTGAAAGGTAAGCGTAGGTTACAGAAGGGTTCAATGTTTGATGAAAATCGATATTTCGATCGATCAGATGTCAATTCGCCTTTGAGACCAATGGGTACACTTACATTCGATGTGGAAATGTGAGGCCAACTCTATGGAGATTACGTCGCTGTCACGTGACTATAAGGCTTAGTGACGTCAAAGTGAAGAGAGAGCCGTGGTTTGGCGTAAATGCTGTCTGATTCAGACCGACACGCACCGTTTTCAGTTGTATCAATACATGTCTAGCATTACTGGCTCTCTCAGGATTGGCAGGTTCAAGCGTCGTTTCGCAGAACACGCAACGAAGATCAGATCGAAATGAAACCTTTAGGAATATTACTTAAAAACAAAGCATGTGTTTATTATGTGTGCAGCAAGTGTGAGAGCAAAGAAGAAAGTGGGTGTGATATGAGAGTTTAGAAAAGTAATCATAAACTTGAAGTTTCAAGAAGAAAATTAACTTTTGGGTAACCTTAAAAAGTTTGTTACGATTTAGATGATTTGTTATTGCTTAGTTGGCAATAAGAAACGTTAGTTTTAACGAGCTGCATCTAAAGATGATCGTCTTTTTTAGTATTGCGATAATTATTATATCAGTATACATTTTATTTTTAAAATTGGCGTATTTTATTTATTCATAATAAAATTAAGAATAGAAGAAAACGTATATTTTTTTTGCATTTTAAGTCTTTTTTTATTTTAAGAAAAGAAAAAATGAGAATGAATCGTAGCAAAAGTACCGTTTGGAAAAAGATAAAGTTAATGGTTGCATGTGTCAAAAGTGTTTTTTTATGAATTTCCTCATAGTGGTGCCAATCTGACCTACTCTTCCTAGTCAATTTTATTGTCGGAATTTGACACTTGAGATCAAACCAAAACATATGAAAAGAACGTATTACAGAGAAAGAAATAGGAAATATACTAAAATAATCAAGATTAAACACGAGAAATTATAAGCACCAGATTGGTTATGTTAGTCGCCTTGATGTGTATCTCCCACAGAAGTTACGCCCCCTCCCACCAAAACAAAAAGAAACTGATCTATATTTATTTATTTACATTTCGGACTATTGTGCCAATCATTGTTGTTGTTATCAGAACGTTCCGTCCGTTGTACCCCCGCCCCCGGCTTTCTTCGATCCGGATAATCTCTAGAGAATTCTGAAATAAAACCGATTATTTTATCTAATATCGAGAGATGCCCAGAGTCATTCTTATTTGTAGTGCTGCTCAGTTATAGGCTGTCCTAGTTTCCATTGAATTTATTCTACCTGAACCGGGGATTGAACTCACAATTACTATGTAACCCGATTCACAAACCAAACGTTTTAATCGACTAGGCCATTGTCCCGCAGGATAATTCTCTGTGGGAAACACGGAGAGCCTTAAACTTAACCTGATCCGTGATGCTTTGACATTCAGATAGAAACGATTCAATCCGTAACGTAATAAAAATATTTGCTTTAAATAAAAAAAAGATTTGTCCGGCGATGAAAAGAATTGGGGCAAACAAGATAAGCCACTATTCGCCATACCAGAAGTAGATCTATTTATTTTCAATTAATTTGGACTTCTATATATGATGGTGTTGGAGTGGAGTTCACTGCTATGAATTCATTCTGGTGATAGATATACATGTATTCTAATTATAGATTTACGGGATTTTGTTTGACTGGTTATGACAGTTGGAGATTATGTTGCAAGGTATACTAAGCGCATACGTGGTTAGAATGTTAGCCTTATGTTCCATTTCCCAGGAAGGTGAAATTGTTATAGTTATCTGCTTTAGAAGGCGGTCCCAGCATGTGGCATCTTACCTGAAAACCATACCACGGGTCGACCCACGTCATGTGAGTCAAAGTGGGTAGACAGAACTGTTCGAATGCCGTGGCTGGTTCACCCGGCATAGCTGAAGTATAAACCACAATTCGGCTCTGTGGGTGTCTACAACATGAATTGGCAGGTTTTTGTGCCTTTTTTTTACCGGAGATGAATAAGTAATTCCGTAACATTTTTCTTTGTAATGTTTGATCTATTTCAGTAATCTTAAACACTGGATTATTGCAATGTCAAGGAAGGAGATTATATTGTATAAAATAAACGTTATTTTTATCATTAATCTACAGACATACTGATTTAGTAAAGTATATATATATATATATATTAATGCACGTTTCATTAAATAATATAGACAAGTTTTGTCTATTTATCTTAAGTAAGTTCCTTTCATATTGTCCGATAAGCTTAATCACATTATCGTTGAAAGACGAAAGGAAAACAACAATATATATATATATATATATATATATATATATATTATAATATAATATAGTATAATATAAAATAATATAATAAAAAATGATCAAACACTAATATTCCATGGTTATAATTTATTACATTGGAATCGTAATCAAGATCCAATTCATCAGGCTTACAAATTCAAAAAGAAATCGATATTTCCGAATTATGAATTGGATCGTGATTACGATTCCAATGTAATAAATTATAACCATGGAATATTAGTATTTGAGCCTTTTATATTATATTCTTACTTGGATAATACAATTTTCAAACAAACTGGCATCAGAGGAAAATTTTTTGTGAAAAAAAGAATGAATCAGAAACCTCCGAAATAATAATTAAAGTGAAGAGTGCTTAATACGCTAAGTACAAAAAAATAAAATAAATAATTCCTAATGAGCCAGGTGCTACCAACTTAGGTTCCACCACATGAGATCGCCCTGATGAAAATATTTGTACAAAGGCTACGATGAAGAATTTACAAGACGTTCGAAAATTAATATTTTGTCAAAAATAATTCCATATTCTAGATTTGCTTTGATGGAAAACAGTTTTAATTATTGTATCTATTATTTTACTATTTTTTTTTTTTGTAATTTTTCTCGAAATATTCATGTATATAAGATTTTATAATTGTAATACTTGGCATTCCAATTCTTTGTTGGCTTTTGCTTTCATCCCAAATCCTCGGATTTGATTTTGTCATAGTTTTTGGCATGACTGAAAGCCATTCACCGATCGATGTAAAAATAGTCTTTACAAATTTATAAAAACAAACAAAAAAAAAACTTACCACCATTTTACATTTGACATTTCAAAATGGAAAACACTCACTCACCTGCAAAATAACAATAAAAAAAAAATATTTTAATTAAATCAATTAAGAAAATATATAAAATGCATGCACACTAATAAATATATTACGTATATTTAGGTAGTAACTTTTCATTCATGCACGTTTGATGAAAAACCAACAAAGTTCCAAGTTGATTGATATTCTTATTATTTTTCAATATTTCTAATAATTTTCCTGATATACCGATCGTATTTATAAATAGATTTTTCAATGTCTATGCACGGTCGGCTAGCACTGGGTCTTTTCAATGACTTTTTTCTTGTTCGTTGTGTCATCAGTATAATCTTTTGAAAATATTGCCTTTCGAATATTGGCATTTATTGTCTTTCGCCTATTCACGTGGGAAATCGTCTCTTCTAGTTTTTTTTTTTTTAAATTAATAAGAAACTCTCATTGGTTTTTCATCACATACGCACGGGTACATACACGCACATACATACATATATATATATTTGGTTGGATAGATGTGAGTTTGTATGTTAGCTCTATCTCTGATATTGAGCGCTTTCTAATAAGTACATATAAGTATATATATATGTATACATGTACAACAGAAAAAAGAGAATGTTTAACATCGAGAATGTTTAACATCGAAAAAAAATAAGGAAAATTAATTCATTTTAATAATTTG
>CAHIKZ030004396.1:2520000-2567500 GCA_903632075.3 Acanthosepion pharaonis
ATCTATCTATCTATCTATCTACATCTGTTCATATCTATCTATCTATCTATCTATCTATCTATCTATCTATCTATCGTTGTGGTTTTACGGTTGAAAATCAAAGTAAATGTTTGTTCGTTTTCAATTTTTTATGCTTCCAGCATCAGCTGGCTGTTCTCCAGACCAGCTCGGGTCAAGAGAAGCCATAAATTGAGTGCAGACTGAAACGCTTGATCTCTACATTCAAACGCCCAGAAGTTACTTAAAATTTATATAGTATGTATGTGTGTGCATATCGACCTACTTGATATTAGACCATATCTAAAATGATTTATAATCCATGTGTGTTTCGCCAGGTGCCGAAAATCGAGGACTCCTTAACTGGGTTTTTACTTTTGTAGTAAATTCAAATCGTCTCTGAGGACCCAAACTTTTCGGCCATGTCTTGCACTAAAACTGAACTTAGTAAATATCATAATCATATATTTACTGATGTTTCTTCTTAATTTAAAAACGAAAGTGACCTTGCACAATATAATTTGAAACTTACTAAATATCATATTGTGGGTGAGTTGAACACCTGCAATTATCTACACCTATGTGTAGTACATTAATATGCTTCCACTGATCGATCTTACGTTTTCCTATGTCAATGCTATACTTATCATTTTCCATTATATTTATTTCATAAGAGAGTCAGTCTAAAATTAATGTCCTTGAATAGCAATCTAACAAAAGGCGTCTGGCATAAAATAGAATTCCACCAAGCGCGAAAATAATTGCACCGATTGCTTACTGTGACAAAACAATGGATGTGAGCCTTGTTAGACATAGGGCAATGCATTCCAATAGTGACGACGATGATGTGTTTGTCAAATCATATACCGAGTGCCTTGTTTCGCTGTCGACACACGATGTGAAATGTGCTTTAACTACATGAGCTAAAATGCATATCACGTGCAACTCGAACAGAATATCATGACATAATCCAGATGTTGATATTCCACACTACATCAATAAAAGATTAGGAAGGAAACCGCCAGAGCCAGAAACCGAAAGAGCGCTAACAGCTACTAGACTTGAAAAACCGATTTTCTTGAAAATTGTTTTGGGAAATATTTTATACTGGCTGCGTTGTCAGTGAATAGCAAATGTTTATTTGTAGGGAAATGGCTCATGCCTGCGAATGACGATAGACTACATTCGGCAGAAAGGGCCTGTTATTGGGAAAATTGTGGTTTTGAGGAACCTGGAACCACCTTTTAGATTTTGTTCCTAGGCCTATCTTGACCCGGTGTGATATCTGTTATTGTCCCAGTCATGGGCAAATAGTGGACCCTCAAACAAAAACGAAACACTATGAAAGCATAAAAGGACATTTTTATATTAAATATATTAGTAATATATTTTTGTATAAAAAATACCAATATATATTTATAGTCCAACAGCACAATTTTAATTGAAGGTATACAGTTACGTTCAAAATATATTTAGTTGAAGCCATAAAATTGTTTAAAATATTCAGATTTCGGAATTAAATAATCTATAGAGGTTGATATGCCGCTAAACAAAATCAAGCAACCAATGAAAATGGCTAATATTACCATTAACTATTAAAATTGTATCGCCAATGGTGACGACTATGTGAAAAGTTAATAATTTTCAATTGAATTTGCTCTAAAAGTGTTACACTGCTCACTGCATCTGTTGCATTATCCACGAAGGATCTAGAACGAGATACTTGCGGAGTATCTCTGGTATATGTATACATATATGAATTCATCTCTTGTATATGCATGTGCACGCTTTGTTACATGCATAAGATGTATATATATATATATATATATATATATATATATATATATATATATATATATATATATATATATATTTAAAGATATATTTTGTAGGTACAAAATTTAATGATTGAAATAAAAGTGTAAAATTTAATATTACAGGACATATTAAAACAATATTAAATAATAAAAAAAAACAACTCAACAACAAGGGGGTGGGAAGCAACCGGTTTCGCTCCCGCAAGCCTTCTTTGTGCAAACAACCTGAGTGTTTGCTGGGACTCGCTGTCATCTGCCTCTAGTTCCTTCTTGCATGTTTACAAATATATATATATATTTTTTTTTTCCACCTATTCTTATTGTACATTTCTCTGTTTTAATTTTGAATCTCCCGTGGAAGCCTGATGAGCGGGAGCGAAACCGGTTGCTTCCCCCCCCCTTGTTGTTGAGTTTTTTAAAATTATTTAATATTGTTTTAATATGTCTTGTAATATTAAATTTTACACTTTTATTTCGATATATATATATATATATATATATATATATATATATATATATATATATAAATTCATGTTTTACATATGACCATATGTATGCCCATAAATTATGCCTAGTTTTACTTATGAACTGTCTATTTTATATATATATATATATATATATATATATATATATATATATATAAAAGTGAATATAGAAATCAACACCTAGAGGCGACAGTCTGTTTCATGCTAGATGCAATCGTCAGGCCATGATAAAGTGCTCAATATCAGAGATAGAGCGCGTGCATGAAACAGCCTGTCGCCTCTGAGTGTTGACTTTATGTTCACTTTTATATTTACACATGCTCTATCTCTGATATTGAGCACGTTATCCCATAAATATAGCACACCTTAAGACTATATATTTCTTCATATATATATATATATATATATATATATATATATATATATATATATAGCTGTATGTATTTAGGAGCTCGTCGGTTTTGCAATAGGTAAAAATATGCTGAAGTCAGCCCAGTGTCGGAAGGAAATAATCAGAAGAGAGAAAAATAAAGACAGTAAAATACACGGTGGGTGAACGTGGAATTATAAGATCTGAGGGCGGGAAAAGAGTGATGGCGGGAAATGAGTGGACAGTCCAAAGCAGAGACAGGAATATTAATGGTTATGTGCAAACTGTAAGCTGCTTATAAATGGGTTATCGGCTGTTGGTTGACGTTTTCAGATCGTAAGTAAAACAATTTGGTTGAACGAATAAATGCATGCGACGAAGTGAGAAGGTATAGTGAGAGTTTAAAAAGGAAACAGAAAGGAAAATGTTTAGATAAAGTCAGAACAAACTGGGAGAAAAATCAAGGATAGAGACCCTAGAAGTAAATAAGGGATTATTTACATTATTTACCTTCGTATTAATGTTCTCAGCTTAGTTGTACTTATCAAAAGAAAGAGAAAGAAAAGCGAGTTATGTTGGGATAATTAGTGAAGTTCTACAGAAAGATGCTGAGGATACCATGAATCGAACATGTGAGCAACGACGAGGTTTTAGAGAAAATGGAAACAAAAAAGAAACCTGCATTATTTCGATTATTTGGACTCTTATCCTCATTTTCATTGTCATATTCACAAAGTTTCGGTCGTTGAACGCTCAAGCCTTCTTCGGGTGATTGGAATTTTGACAATGGCCGATACTTTGTGAATATGGCAATGTAAATGGGGATAACAGTCCAAATAATGTAAATAATGCAAGTTATCATAATACCTCAGCTCAGTGATATAGACAGATCATTCAGTGAAGTTTGTTTTATGAAGTGTTCTTAGGCGTGAAATGTGTTAGCATACTGACGGTCAGCTTAATGTGTTTGGGATTTCGTAGATAAATGATTAGTCGGTGGCCCCTGCAACTTTTTGGGTCTAGTCACTGGATCTAGTAAATAATCATAATAATCATAATATCAGATGCAGGTAATGAGGAAGAATGGCTTGGAAAATTTGATACTCACAGGACAGATTGAGGGAAATAGAAAAGAAAATTGCTTGGAATAAAATACAAATATATAGGAAGAGGTTAAAAGACAAGGATTTAAATGTGAATTTAAAGAAGAAAAATAAATATAAATTAAACTGTGAAAAAATTAAGAAAAAGAATCCACGGATTAAATAAAATATTGAAAATAAAGAAAACACTAAAAGAAAAGAGAAAAGTAATTATGAAGAACTAAAACGAATTGACGAAATGATAAAAACAAGAAATGATTCAAAGTATTTATGAAGGAAGGAAAGGATGAATGAGAAAATGAATGAATGAATTAATTGAAGGAAGAAAAGAAGATTGAAATGAAGTGAGAAAATCTAATATTAATTTAGAGAAGGAAACAAATATGAAAGAATCAGAGATGAATGAAAGGAAAGAAAAAGCTGCGAGAATGAGTTTATGAATGAAAAAAGAAAGTAGCAAAAAAAAAGAATGAATGAAAATGAGAAAGAAAAACAGTCACACAAAAAGATTTAGAAAAAATGTCAAGAGAAAAGGCAATTAATGTAACAGAAAGAAAGAATAAACGAACGAATGAAACAGAGAAAGAAAGAAATAAAGAAAGAATGTCAGAAACAAAAAGAACGAACGAATAAAAGAAAGAAAGAACAAAAGAAAGAAAGCAAGAAAGAAAGCAAGAAAGAAAGAAAGCAAGAAAGAAAGAAAGAACGAACGAAAGAAAGAAAGGACGAAAGAAAGAAAGAAAGAAAGAAAGAAAGAGTAATAGAAAGCAAAGATGAATAGACAAAAAAGGAATGCAAGAAAGTTAAAATGATGGAAAAATAGAAGCAAGCAAGAAAGAAATAGATAGAAAGAAAGAGAGAATAAAGAAAGGGAGAAGAGAGAGAGAGAGAGAGAGAGAGAAAGAGAAGCAAGAATGGACGTAAGAAAAAAGAGAAGAGATATGAGAACCAAAAGGAAGGAAGAGGAAATATGAAATGTGAAAAGAGGGAAAAGCAATAAAGAGAAACTAAAAATTAAATATCGAAATAAAGAAAACAATTTAATCGAAAATGTCGAGAAGAATCAGTAAAAAAAGAAAAAGAAAAGAAAAACGAGGAACAACGTAATTAGCTTCTACACTCATATAAAGCTCGACTGTTTTAATTTCTGTAAAAAAAATCGTTACTTTCCCTAAAATCGCGTGTAAATGTCGATTTGATTTTCAAACTGGCACAGGTTACATTTGAGGTCACCGACAGCATCTGATCGATGATATGTTTTCCGGAATAAAAGACTAACTTCTAAGTCTTAGGTACCCATTTATTTAGTGTTAAAATAACAAACCTATACTCAGGGGAAAGAAGGAAAGTTGAACTCCAACTAATAAACATTTATTCAACTCTAAATTGAAAACTCTGAAATGGATTTTCCATGTGATCATCGACCTCTTAAGTTAATACCTAAAAATATAATTATCTTTTAATGGTTTCATTCCAGGCAAAGCGAGTGACAAAGTTGTGCTTTACACGAATATAGGCAGCAAAAAAATCGAAATTAAGAAAAGTAGGGACAAAATAAAGGAGCTAAAAATAAAACCCCGAAAGAATGAGGGAGTAAAAGAAGAGTAATATAGAGAGGTTATATCGGAAAACGAGTTTGACTGCTGTCGACCCGTGAAGGAAAATTTGATTGATATCGCTGTCAGAAATTGTTAGAAACAAAATATGACACGCATATTGAGTTATATCTATACAAGTAGGAGATACATAATATTACTTTGTTTATATATATATATATATATATATATATATATATATATATATATATATACTATTACTTTTCTGAGTTTAAATTGAGTAACAGAATTAGTATAGGTTGACCTAAAATCGATTACTTCTGTAAAACATTTTATTCATTTATATATTATTCGAAACGGAAAATGCGGAATGTTTTACTTAAAATGGAAACTAAAATATTTCAAGAGATTGTAAACGTAGGTTAGAACAGAAATTGTCTCACGTGCTGCGCCTATCTAACCTTGTAGAACTTGTTTCTTGAAGAGGTGCTAGCTACCGAAACGTTGGCTCCATTTCAACAAATCGGACATTTCCTTGAAATAGAATAATTTAGAATGTCATCTCATTGGCCGTGAAAAATAAAACGAAGCCTTCAAGACAAGAGAAACATCATTATATATGATATCATTATATATGACGTCATTATTTATGACATCATTAGATATGATATCATTATATACGACATCATTATATATGATATTATTATATATGACATCATTATATATGATATCATTATATATGATATCATTGTATAAAACATCATTATATATGACATCATTATATATGGTATCATTATATATGACATTGTTATATATGACATCATTATATATGATATCATTATATATGATATCATTATATAAAACATCATTATATATGACATCATTATATATGGTATCATTATATATGACATTGTTATATATGGTATCATTCTATATGACATTGTTATATATGACATCATTATATATAACATCATTATATATGATATCATTATATATGATATCATTATATATGACATCATTATATATGGTATCATTATATATGATATCATTATATATGACGTCATTATATATGATATATCCGCTTTATATCGGTCAGTTCAGTTATTTATTAGGTTGATGCCAATATATCCATCGATTGCCCACAACATCGCAACGAACGCTGAGCTCGATATGAAGACATTTGTGATTTTGATCGGCAAAATTGTTGGTCCTGATCTGGCATCGAGGCTTCGGTTACTTTTTCTCTGCCGTAACGTGTCTTCCCTGAGCCTTTTCTGTAAATGTTTTCGTGGCTATTGTTCTAGTGAGTTTATGCATTTGGTGCCACAACCTCATGGATTTGGGCGTAGGGATGGATTGGAAGCCGGTCTCATCATTTCATAATCGAGGTGGCTACATGTAGCCGTGGGCTTTGTTCTGCTAGTTTCTCCTCACGCACTTCTCGCCTGTGTCGTTCACTCCGACTTCTTTGTTCTTGTCAGATATGATCGTCAAACATTAGAGAGCATCATGAGTCGCCATCTTCTGTCTTTCTAAATCCTGTTCTTTTAATTTCCTTTCTCTTCACTAGTATCCTATCAGTCTCTTTCACTCTCACCTTACATCTTAGTGGGATAATCCCTGAGCTTGGGGTGACACGATTAAAAAAAAAAAAAAAAAAAAAAAAAAAGATTTGATATTGAAATCATTTTCAAATAAATAACGGAGACTACACTGTAATTACACAAAATCGAACAACATTTAAAAATTAACATTAACTCATATTTCTACAAATCCCTAATTAACTGGAGTCGCGTGTTAAATGATTTTTAAACATCCATTCTTGCCATTTAAAATAAGTTCTTTTGGCATTGAATTATAGAAATATTTATGATGGAAGAGAGAAGATAAATGACATAAAAAGAAATAATGAATTTACTTTAATAAGGTATTTGTAAAAATCGATATAAAACTATGAACATATATTATTTAAGTTTAAGAATTTTAATGACAGACTCCAGACATTATCAAGAAAGACGGAAATTAGATGAAATTCACAGATTGTCTGGAATTGTGCTTCTTTGGAATGAAAAGAATATTGGGTTTTGAATATTTGTGTGGTCATGGAAACGTTTTGAAGGGCCGAATACAGAGACCTGGTATATATATATATATATATATATATATATATATATATATATATATATATATATATTCGAAAATTATAACATAAATTTTTTATAAAATCACTACAAAAATAGCCATTTTGTTTCAACACTTCTGGTGTCTTATCAAGTGATGGTGTTGAATGTATAATAAATAGTTTAAATCCTTTGTTATACATTCAACACCATCACTTAATAAGACACCAAAAGTGTTGAAACAAAATGGCTATTTTTGTCGTGATTTTATAAAATATTTATGTTATAATTTTCGGATAAATAATTATATTTGCTTTACTCTGTTTTAAGCACTCTTTTAAGAATAGTATTTGTTGGTTATTGGAATTTATTCCGTATACACTAATCCTATACATTATATATATATATATATATATATATATATATATATATATATATATATATATATATATATTGAGGAAAATATTTAACTAACATCAACGTAAACATCAATTTAGTCCGATAAAGTCGTAAAGAACGAAACGCATTACACGAAATCTTTTAATAATTTGGCAAATTTTTTCCTTAAAATTGTTCTCGATACATTAAAGTAGGTATCTCATATGCAGGTAAATTGTCGCTATTTTGGTACCTTTAATTTCGTGTTGTTTGGTTTTGGTTTTGTCCCTTGCACAGTTTAGTAGGGTTAGTTGGTCAGCGTCTGTGAGAAGACGAAAAACATGGCGCAATTCAATCCGCCAGAAATTTGGAAACAGCATGCTGTATAGTTTGACATTCGCGTCGAACACTGCAGTACGAACATTTCAGTGTGTTTGGGTGTCAAACTGAGGAGTGTGCAGAGGATTCGAAAAGAATTGGATGATATATCCAATCAACATCATGGTGTTTAGAGTGATCACTAGTGATGGCAACGTTGTATCTCCATTCATCTTCCAACAGGTCCTCTCATTCAACACGGATGACTATATCAAGTGCCTTGAGTAAGTAGTAATGCCCTCTGTCAAGATAGTAGAGGCTGGAAGACCACGTACCTAACAACAGGACATTGCACCATGCCACACAAGCAGTGTAACACAGACATGGCTATCAGAGAATTTCTGCAACCACATCACCACTTACGTCTGGCCACCTAACTCACCAGACTGGAACCCCATTGATTATTATGTGAAGGGTGTAGATGAATGAGAGATCAACAAAACTCCTTGTAACCCAAAAGTTGAAGTTAAAAATTACGGCAACATTCACCAAGAGTCAACGAGACCGTCCAGAAGAGCTGCAGTAGATTACTAAGTCGTCTGGAGGACAGAGTTGACGCCAAAGGGAGATTTTATAAAATAAATTTACTCTTTAGTATTTCAAGATATCTCTGTAATTTTGGTAAACATATCTGTTAAAATGACGTGCCAGTGTTATTTTTTTTATTTTTTTTGCGTAATTTGAACGACAATTTATCCATCGCACCCATGTGTGTGTGTGTATATATATATATATATATATATATATATATATATATAAAATAAAAATAATATTGTTATAAGGTATGGTATATTTATAGTTAAAAGTGCTTGAGCGTATATAAATATAAAAGTAAACATTGTGGACAGCAGCGACAGTGTTTAATAACATGACAATCACCACTGCGTATTGTTCTCAATATCTATTTTTATATATATATATATATATATATATATATATATATATATATATATATATATATATATATGTATGTATACACACACACATATATATATGTATTAGAATTTACTAATATTCTCGGTACTTCGCTTCGTTGAGAATTGTATAAACCCCTTGATTTAAATATGTGTTCAATTCTAACTCCTGATAATCCTAGTATATAGGTGAGACGTCTGAAGAATACTAAGGTTTACAAGGGCCGAAACGTTTCAACAATAACAAACAAAACAACAGTTCAAGTCAATCAGTGTTTAACAGTTCATTAAAACGAATTTAGTCGCATCTTCCACGCACATCTCCGTAAATTATTTACCTTTCTCTGTAACCATCTACGTCGAGTACCTATTGGGTTGTGTACAGGGCCAATGTCTTTGTAAGATAAATTCATTTTCTTCTTGATATGTCTATTTTTATCGAGATACACGAGTCTTATTAGTAGCGCGACTGCATATAAAAAGCTCGATAGCCTAATCGATATAACAGCTGTTGCGTTACAAAGACTTCAAGACAAGAATGGAATGTGAGTTAATGTCTCAGTTGGAGATTTTTTGCATTATTTCTGATACGCGTTGCTTGCTAACGGTGAAAGAGTTAAAAAGCGATAAAAAGCAACTGAAATTAAGGTGACAGAAATACCAGTCAACAAGTTAATAAGCACTATAACCCAGTTTGGTTTTAAACTCATCTGCGATGTCTTTCTGGGGAGAAGTAAACAAAAACATATCTCCGCTGAGATACATATCTTGTTTTGTAGAAATAGTTTAATGAGAGAAAAAATTTTGATAAACTTGACACGTTTAGCGTTGATCAAATGATTCGTAAGTGCAGTAGATCTTTAGAAAGATATGTAAATTGATTTTTAAGCATATTTGAATACATAAACGATTCGCTTGCTTTCTGAACAAACATAGCGTAAGTCTAAAGAAAACGTATAAAGAAGTTTATAAAAAAACATCATTATATCAGACTGGAGTAATGTGTAATACGTTTCTTATCTAACTAATACGATTGGAGTGAACTCGATGAGTGTGATGATAGTAAATTAACCGTCTCCATTCAGGAAACAATTGCCATTCATTGACCAGAATAGTTCGAGTTACTCTCTTTTAAGATTAATAGCATTTGTTTCAATAGTTTTTCAGGAAATTAAACTTTATTTTCGAATACTGATGGGAGTTTCCTTACCAATCTTTTTTCTTCAGATTCTGTGGAAAGTTAGCATTTTGTTTGTATCAATATTTTATGGCTGTTAGCAAAACGAACAGCCCAACATGAGAATTACAAATTAACAACACCAAAATCAAGCAAATACATAATGTTTAAATATCTAAGATGTTTTCCAAAAGCTAAGCAAAGTATTATGAAACGAATATTCATTTGAAACAAAGAACAGAGTACTGAAATGTTATATAATATCGACCCTCTTATATGGTAGTGAATGTTGGACAATCTCCTCACAGATGAAAAAGTGGCAACAGTAATCTGGTACTACAGAAGAATGCTGAGTATATCATGGACTGAACACGTGAACAATGATGAAGTTTTAGAAGAATATTTTTAAAGGCCAAATTTCATCATACACCCTGAAAATAGATTCATATTACTGCACACCACAGCAAATGATCTAATCTGAGGAAAAAAATAGAAATTGACTACACCCTATCACTCCGGTGTGTCTAAAACTGACCGTATGCTGAAAGGAAACTAAAGCGGTTGTTTCAATTAATTTGCACAAGGTTGTAATGTCGGATTTAAGACTTCATTAATTACTTTAAAATTATCTTGTTTTCTTTCTGGGTACGAAAATAAATTAAGCAGATATTGGCTTTGATATGTCCCACATAATGCCATTAATTAAAAAAGTTCAAGACATATTTGCTTTTCCCGTGCAGTCTCTCGCGGCTGTGTGGATAAAGAACTTCTAGCTTCAAGGTGGTTTTCCATGATAAAACCAGGATCTATTTCTACCGAGAGACTCATTTCTTTTAATAATCTTTCCATCGCCCAGGAAAATAGGGTATCAATTTCTCCGTTAAAAAAATCTCTATTCAAATACTTCTACCCAGTAAGTATAAAATTATATTAATAAGATCGGATTAAAAAATCTATTAATTGCTTAATATTTATATATGAGAAGCTCCAATTTATGCGCATGTCCAATTGAAACTGTAAGAATTAATATATATAAAAAGATGATTGTGTGTCTGCACACAAATAATATGTAAAGCAGTGGCATCAAATAAATGCGGTATTTTTATTACAGTGTAACCCGGATATAAGAGAGTTGTCAGGACCGGAGAAGAAGTCTCTTATATCCGGGTTTCTCTTATATCCGGGTTTAGTCTATTTTATATACATTAACACAGGCTCTAATTTGGGACCAGAGAAAATCTCTCTTATATCCGGGTTTCTCTTATATCCGGGTCTCTTATATCCGGGTTACACTGTATATTTATTTATCGGCTTACTTCGTACAAAAAGTCACGTAGATGGGCTAAGAGTCAAAAATTATCCAGACCCCGCATCAGCTTCCTTTTGTGGACGTCTCAAGCACTAGAGATTAGACCAAGAGATATTTTTTAAAAGAATTTTTATCATTTCACTCCAGGTGAGGCGATAATGCCACTGAGTTGCAAGGTGTTACTGAGAGTGAAAGATAATAAGACTTTAGAATGAGCGGAAACTAAATAATAAACAGAAAAAAGGGATAAACCTCTACTCCTGTTCAAAAGACTGCCGGGGAGTATGAACAGTACTTAAGAAAATAGCCCTCTGGTGCCTGATTTTATATTAATAATTGTAAATCCCGTAAAAAGCCGTCTCATCACTGATATCGACCAACATAGATCATATACCTTAGACAAATTCATGTTTCTTGCTTAATGAAGAAAACTAATTTGCATATGTAGCTTTCAATATCGAATTTTCAAAATAAGTGTTCCTTATTATTCATTTCCATTCTGTTATTTTATGATTTTTATATTTTGCCTTTATTTTTGTTTGTTTATGGCTTTTATAATTAAATTGGTTAGTTATTCAAATGAAGGCATTTTTTTGCTTTCACATAGCAACCACATTAGCATTTAGATTACCTCTTAGGGCTAAAGTGAAGGAAGCAATTTATTAATGGAATTAAGCAATATTGGCATTTTAAATAGTATATTTTGAAATCTAACAATTATAAATTTTCATTTTCGACACATTTGTACATTTTGCTCACAAAAGAAGTTATAAAATAAATTGTTTGACTTGTCTTGTTTAGTAATGAATTTATTTGACCTTATATATCTTCAAAATTGAATATTTGCTTACTATACCATTGCGTTTACCATTTCACTACGAAGACTCTATCTGAAATAAACTATAAAAAAGCATTACACATGTAGAATTGTTTTAATTATGACAATTTCATTAACTTCTTATAACACATCTATTTCAAAACGACTATGGTCCATGAAATAGCAAGAATTTTTGCCCCTATATAAAATTCTTAACGCAGATTTCACATTAAGTAGGATTTTACAGATAAAAGCTTTCGTTGTTTTCAGATAAAAAACATAAAATGAAAAGTTACTTTTTCTGTTGTTTCTTTCTAATCAATATTCATTGTTGTCAATATTATTGGAATTGAATTTTTTTATTCTAGATTCACAAGGATGAGACATTTATAAGGTCGGCTACAATATCGAAACTATAAATATAACAAATGATCAATGACTACGAAGTTAAAAGTTTCTAGTTAATGATTTGTGGTCGATTTGCTCATCAGAGACAGACCAGATGACGCATCGGCTGAAGAGAGTTGATCGAAAAAAGAATACTGAGGATATTCGGAAGAAACATTCTTGAAATTAGAAAAAAATATTTTATCTGACTTGAAGCCATCATAAACAAGGCTAGATGACCCAAATGTCCAATTTACAACACCCAGCAACCCGATTTGGCAAAAATGATTGTTATGGGGCGAGGCATTGTCATGGGCCACATCACTGAGATGCGCATTTGAATGACAACAATATACATGAACTAGTCACGTGACTTAATTGCATATCATGATTGTGTGACCTTTATTGTGGAATGCTTAAGCAAAGTGGCCAGTAAGTTACTTTTGTCAGCGTTGCAAAAATTCAGGTACAATTCTTCTTTCTTTGAATTGTCCACCGCACTAGGGTGCCTTGATTGAATATAGGGTTATAGGCACAACTGATCGTAAAGCAATCGTCATGATGTTACACTTATGCAGTATGATTAACAGTTCCTTAGGATAAGAACAATATAGACTGGGAGCAGCCGATAATAGAGAGTTATAAAGACCGGGTTGGCTAAATCGAAGAAATATACTAAACAACAGCTCAAGTTGTCTCTTTTGTCATTGGCCCAATCGGGTCCATTTCAACGAATAGTTCTGTCTTTCTGACGCCAAGGGGATACCTGACTCCAGTGACTGTGCGCAGGTGACAGCGCTGCTTGGAACATCTCATGTGATGAGGAAAGTGCTGTGTCTCTAATCTGCGAAAGAAGAGCTGTGACATGAGCATCCTCAACCGCAAACATGTAAGACTCTGTGAGGATATAAATAACAGGGCTAATATTTTGACAAGTTCTGCTCCAGACTTGTAACAACTTTTCATCTTTAGTGTTTGTAGAATAAAAATCAGCAGGACGTGGTATCAGTGACGAAATTAAACAGATGGAGTAATTAGCACATGAGATGTGAGGCATAGAAATATAGAGACGAATAAAAGAAATGGCAAAAAGAGAACCCGAGTAAGATTTTTTTTTTATACAATAAAAGAGAAAATCTCACGAGATGAAAAGAGGAAATTGAAAGAGAAAGTTGAAAGTGTATAAAAGAAACGATTGATAGTGTTTGAGAGGAAGGGAGAAAAAAAGATTTGGTCGTTAAACTATATGAAAGAAAAAAGGAAAAGAAAATGAGGAAAGTGAATAAGAGATAAAAGCATTGAAAAAGAAAAAGGAAAGAAAGAATGAAAGACGGGAAAAAAAGAAGCAAAAATATTAAATTTAGAAAAAGCCTACATTAAGAAAGAAGGTAAAGAAAAAAGAAGACATTTAAAAGAGTAAAGAGAAAGAAAGGATAAAGAAAGAAGGAAAAGAGTAAGAAAAAACAAAACAAAAAAAGACGCAAAGAAATAGGAAAAAAAAAGGCGGAAGAAATAAAGATGTTAAATAAATAATCACAGAAAAGAAAAAGAAAGGCGGAATAGAAAATAAACAGGAACAAAGGTAATATCAAAAAAGAGAAAGTATTATGGAAAAGAAAAAGAGTAAAACCACATTCAGTCAGTTCTGTGCCATGCGTGATCCACGCTTAGGCGATCATGTATCTTTCAATACATAACTGACGATGCAGATTTTTTGCCTTGTCAGTTATGTAGGTTGCCATTTCTTTTTGCGGTAGACCCTGTTGCCACCTAAGCCTATAAAACCCGGTCTGCCCTGCTATTTGCCCATACCTGGAGGGAGAAGAAGAGGATTCATACCTTTCTCAAGGGTTTTAGCACTTAAGTTAATGTAATGAATCCGACTGGAATTCGAAATCGGCTCTCCGATTCCTCAATCCGAGCCGCTATTCATTACTCAACCGTTAAGGGTTGGAAAGTGTAAGATATATTTTTTAAAAAAAAGCAAGAGAGAGGAAATAAACGCTTAAGAAAGAAAGATGTTACAATGAAATCTAATGAAAACAGAAACAGATATTAAAAGCATACAAATAATTCAATAAACCAATAAAAACCTCCCATAACAAAGAAAAAAAACTGAACCAAAATTAGAATAAAGATTGACAGAATAAAAGAACATGCAACGATCTCTTAAACAGAGAAAAGCATGAACAGCACCAAAAAATGGAGAGGCCGAAAAGAAAGTAGGAAAAAGTGAATGTTGGTGAAGATGAAAAGAAAAATGGCCAACTCAGAATTGAACCGCGTTAATCCACCTAAATCACGTGACACACAGATCTACTCAAGTTTGCACGCGAGTCGTTTTTCTGAAACGGGTCACCCGGTCAGCAACGGCGCCCGTTCCCAGTGGGAGAAAGAGGGCAATCCGCCGAAGTGATGCACGGGAGCAGCACGTAAGATCATCTTAAGTTGAATACTCAGCGAGACAAGTATAACGATAGCATCGGTCATTTCACTGGAGTCCATCTTGTCGGCCTCCTCACGAGATGCTCTACTGTCTGTTTGAACTTCCATCACTGACTTATTTTTCTCCCATGTCAAATATTTAATATCTTTCAAGAAATGAAAAAGATGGTTCGGGTATCAAAGGTGGCGTGTTCGATTCTCACTGTATTTAGGTATTTGTTTGTTTTCTAGTAATATTATTTAAGTTTTCCATTTTTTTTTTTTTTTTTGTATCCATTCATTCAACTGACACGGAGCATAAAGAAATCGGAAATAGAGTCACAGATATTTGGGAACCTAAGCGACAGTGGGAGGAGAAAAAAAAACAAAAAATATCTAGACAATGTAAAAAACGTTAGAAGCCTCAGCAAATTGCGTGTTGTGACATTGTGGAACTGTGTCAATCGAAGCCCTACAGATTTTCACATTCAGGATTAACTTACAGAAATTATTTCCCAAGCAAACACGCATGTATAAACACACACACACACACACACACACACACACAAATAACCATATATATGTGTGTGTATATATATATATATATATATATATATATATATATATATATATATATATATTTATTTATTTGTGTGCGCGTGCACACAAATATATATATATATATAAGTAATAATATATATATAAGCAATAATATATATATGTCTATTATTAGCTGATAGAAATGATTTTCTAAGAAAAACACACACATAAAATATACGTAAATATCTATATGTTTTCCCATATATATATATATATATATATATATATATATGTATGTATGAATGAATAAAGACAAAAGGAAAACTTTTAGCCAACACGTTTCGTCCTCTGAGCGACTTTATCAAAGCAAACGCAGGGTTTTTATTTTGTAACAAGTAATTATATCAGTTATGTACCATGCATGATACATGCTTAGGCGATCATGTATTATTCGATACATGACTGACGAGGCAGTAGGTTGCCATTTCTTTTTGCTTTAGACCAGTTGCCACTCAAGGCTATAGAACCCGGTCTGTCCTGCTATTTACTCATACTTGGAGGGAGAAGAAGAGGATTCATACCTTCCCTAAATATATTATCACGGAAGTGAATATAATGGATTCGAATGGAATTCGCACTCAGCTCTGATTCCTCAATCCAAGCCGCTATCCATTACACTACAGCTTTTCAAACTTTTTCTATTTATGAACCCTCATAAATATTCACCATTTTAGCCAAAGAGTCAGGAATGCTGTGGTAAGAGAAACGCGTCGACTGAGATAAGTTTACCTTTTTCCATTATTCTTATTGTTCTTTGAGAGACATAAGCTTTCTAAAATTATACACAGACACACAAACACACACGCGCACATATGTATTTGTGCGTGTGTTTTGTGTGTATGTTGCATAATTACCTATACATACAGATAAATATATTTCTACACGTCTGTATAAAGACGCACAACGACGCGCGCGCATATATACGCAGGCATTCGGGCCTATTCGGCATGGCTAAATATTTTCCTCGAAAAGAGAATTCTCAATAGCCTCTATTTTTAAAAATTGAACACAATCTTATTTCCCTCAATTTGGCCTTGTACGTTACTAGAAGTAAGAGGTTTCAACAATTGAACTATCCATTTGATGATTCGTTGGTCTAATCTTTCGTCCATCCATCTATCCAACCAGCCAGATAGAGAGACAAATAGCTATCAATCCCTCCTTTTCATCCGCACCCACTCCGACCATCACTCCATTATTCTATCTCGTCAAGATTTGCTCATCGGTCTGCTCAGCCAGCCAGCCAGCCAACCAGTCAGTCAGACAGAAGGATAGCCAGCCGTTCATCAGTTAGTTCATCCGGCCTTCAGCTATCTAACAGTTCATTCTGTCCTTGCATCCATTCCTCCAGCTATCCGACTTTTCATTTTATCCTTTCATTTATCCCTCCAGCTATCCAACAGTTCATTCTATCCCTCCAGCTATCCAATGGTCCATTCTGTCCCTCCATCCATCCCTCTAGCTATCCAACGGTCCATTCTCTCCCGCCATCCATCCATCAATACAGCCAGCCAGTTAGCCATTCAATGGTCTGTCCAATAGTACCAGTTAGTGTAGGTGCGCTTGGAATGATAAAAACGGAGCACAACAACACATTGAAAACATCTCTGGAAATCCCAGCTTAACAGAAAATAAAAAAAATGTTCTGATAATTACAGCCCTCACACTAAGAAGAACTTTGTTCATGTAGCGCTAGTGATGTTATGGGAGTTAGAAAAACAAATCATGAAATGTAGCCATAACAACACAACATTACCTCCCTGTAGAAATAGATAGATAGATGATGATGATGATGATGATACTCTTGACTGACAAGCGCTTGGGAAGTAAAGCAATCGCTGTAATATCACAGTTATTCAGAAGAACAGTACCTTAGTATAAGAACGTCGTAAAATCTTTCAACTCCATACATCCATACAAGTGTCCGTCCACTCATCCATTCTTCCAGCGAGCCATCCATCATTCTGCCCATCTGTCCACTCCCCCCCCAAAAAAAAAAAAAAATAAGCTAGCCTTTCTTCGGTCTGTCCATCCATCCATCCACCGCTGTCCCTCCAACAATTAGACAGGCATCCATTCATTCACCCGCCCACCTAGCCATCCGTCCATCTCATATATTTTCTTTCGTTGATGTTTACATATAAACATTTCGGTATATTTTTTACTGTTTTAATGTGAAATAATCCAGATAAGTTGACAGTTATTATTTATTTTGTTTTCTGTTGTTTACACTTGTATTTAATTTAATTTCTATCAGACTAGACTTTATCTTGTCACATCATCAGAGGACCGGTCGTTTTAACAAGTGAATTCGAATTAACGTTATTTCTGTCAAAAGATCTTAAAAAAGAAACTTAAAGATTTCATCAATTAACACAACAAGAGACTTACAGATAAAATGTGTTGATTTCTTTCGCTGATAACAAATACAATAATGGAAAAGTTAACTGACTTCTTTGTCATTTTGCAGAATAAAGCGTTGTTATTCAATTTTCAGTGCATAGAACCAAGTTGATAACAGCCAAAGTTAGCGTATCTACGCGTTTAATAGTCGGTGTTTCTCGATTATATTTTAGACATTAAGCCTAGCTATTATTCAGGGTGATTGAAAAGTAACTCCCCATTTTAAAATACTTATAATTAATTTAGTAACTATAATTTATACAAGAAGGAAAGTATATGGCAAGAGGTTTTATTTAAAATTCAATATGGGCACCAGATTTCGCTACCAGTTTCTCGAGCCGCCTTGGAATCGCGTCAACTGATTTCACCAGGAACTGTCCTAGTATGGAAGACATAGCTTCTTGTATTCGTCATTCAAATTCTTCTAAAATCTTGGTTTACTATAGCAGACTTGCTCCTTTAACCAACCCCAAAGAAAAATGTCAGAGGGGGTTAAGTCAGGACTCCTGGCTGACAATTCATACATAAAATAAGGAGTTACTTTTCGAAACCCTGTGTATGTAACACACAATACACAAACACATACACATACACCCACCACACACACACACACACACACACACACACACACACACACACACATATATATATATATATATATATATATATATATATATATAAACTTCATATGCAGTGCGGATGCTTCTTTGATTAAACATCCAGCTTTTTAATAGCGAAATTCATATCTACCGGCCGAGAGATCGAAATTAACATTATTTATTTATTTGCTTCTTTTAATATGAGAAAACGACGTCAGGTCACAAATGCATTTTCTGTCGAGAGGTACATTTTCTTTAATAGGACTTTCGATGCCGGGAGATATTAATTTCGTTGTTTAAAACAGCAGTGTCTACACAAATACGAATACCCAGAAAATAAAATGTTTATCCTAATAAGAAATAATATAGGATTATAGATATACGAGATTATTTATATTATTTTTTGTTTTGTTTTTTGTTGTATCATTTCACCCCCAACTAAGGTAAGATAATAAGATTAATAAAGCCACCAAGGCGTAATAGCTTTTATGCTTAATGTTACACGAAAATATAAGAAAAAGAAACAATATTAAGGAGAGAGAGAACAATAAAAGAACAGGAATTAAGAAGATAGAAGATAATGATTTACACTGCATGTAAATTTTTGAAGATCAAAGTTGACTGGAAAGCAAGAATCGGAAAAGAGTTCTAAAAGTGAGAAATGCGAGTGAAGAAACTATTAGCATAGAACTTCCAGTTACATCTAGACATTTAGACTGTAAAATGATGAGACCTTTCCGCCACTCAAGTACTGCGCTTAAATTCATAAAGTCTACGTTCCATCAGAACAATTTCCATAAATTATTTATAGAGAAGGCAAAGGGAAGCTACGTTACGGCGGTGGACAATCATTGAAACTGAAACGTTTCGACCGTTACGCTCTCCGGCCTTCATCAGTTGATTGTTGATCCGGGTAACATTCAGTGACCGAATCTTTGTCGTTTCTGGGCATTTGTCTTAATTTTCGAAATAGCCAAATATCCCCTTGGATAAGTATACTGAACAAGGTCCTGTGGTATATTCATGTCTGTGGTTTTCAGTCGAGATTCGAGATATCATCTTTGAAGATGTTTTTTATAATTCCCAAATTCTTTGTCAAAACCTTCTATATTGTTTTCCCATTCTTATTCTGTTCTCCTTTTATTTTTCTCACACCGAATTCATTATTTACCTGATAACATTTGAATGTTGCATCCCACTAGTGTAAATAAAATAATCGTCCATTGATTACTTCCGTAGAGAGAAAACCCTCATAAATTTCCAACTGATAGAATATGTAACGTTTAATAAAGCAGATAGGGTTTTTTTTTCAAGAAAATCCAAAGACGGATATGCAATGTGAACGGTCCTGATTTGGGGTTTCGAATCCAGTCACTTTCTAACTGACGTAATGTGGCTTCACTTCTGTTTTTTTATAAATATTTTCATGGCATCTGCTCTTACGAGCTATATACAGGTTAGGAACAATAACGTTTCAGATTCTTCGATGAGCGATAAAGTTACAGCAAAATATTGAACGCCATAATCACAAAGGAGACGTTTTAGCAAATAGGATTTAATAAGACGTTTTACGATAAAACACAATGTAACTATTCACGCATGTAAACCTACTTGTTTTAAGTATAATTTTGTGAGATATTAATTCATCCAAAACGAAACTGCTGTCATTTACTCACCCTAGAGAAATTTCCCTGCTTCTTATCCGCATGGATGATGACCAACTGTAAGAGAGCTCTTCACTGCACCTTCTGCGTTTCACGTCATTCACTGACTTGGGGTGGAACAATTACATTAAATCAATGGGTACATCAACCCCAAGGAAATTTGGTTCTATATGTCACACCAGAAGGTTTTTCTTGTCTGAATCCATCCTCCACATCTACAAATCTACCATTCTTCCATTCATGGAATACTGTTGCCATATCTGGTCTGGTGCCCTCCGCTGTTTATCTCGAAGTTCTCGACAAAATCCAAAGACGGATATGCAATGTGATCGGTCCTGACTTGGGATCACGACTCCAGTCATTTTCTCACCGACGTAATGTGGCTTCCTTCTGTCTTTTATATAAATATATTCATGGCATCTGCTCTGACGAGATATTTTCACTGGTGCGCCGACTGCATGAATTTAAGCGTGCTACTAGAGTGGCATTTCGGTCCCAACCGTTTACTGTTGAAACAGTTAAATGTAACCGCCTCTTCTACTCCAACAGCTTCTTCTTTCGCACTTCTCGTCAGTGGAACAACCTTCCTCTTACTTGTTTCCCTGATAAATATAATCTTCAAAAGTTTAAATGTAATGTCAATCGACATCTTCTGTTGCCTTGATCCTTGTTCTTCTTTTTATCCTTTCCTCAACACCCCCTCCTATACCCAGTTTTCCCTGACTTAGACTCTCCATAGCCCATTGCGTACTCGTGGCACTCCTGCCTTGCTTGTAGTGAAATGCTTAAAAAATACCTAAAAACTTTTTTCAGTCTTTATGATTCCATATATTTTTTCTGTTGTACTTCTAATACAAGGCTCGACAACCAATCAAAATAAGGGGGTCAGGCAGATTTGACATGGGGGTCCGTTTTGAACGCCCTCAGATTTCATCCAATTTTTCGCCATTTGTTAACATTCATCAGAAGAGTTGATTCTGAGAATCTTAGCATAGTACCTCCTTTTCCAAAAGAGTTTATGCCATTCTGAAGATTATGAAGATATTGAAAATGTTGAAAATATTGAATTTTCTTGTTTTTGGAAACCTTTCATTGAACGCATCTTTCATTGGCTGCCTTAAAACTCTTCTTCCTTCATCAAAGCCATTATGACTTTCTCAAATTCATCAACTAATCACACTCTCGTATCACTTGTTGCAAAACTCCAACTGAAATTTTTAAAACATGCGCAAAAACTTTCTTTTACAGTTAAAAACCTGGATTTCAGCTTTTGCTGCCTGCCTGCCACCCGCATGAAGGACACATGCAAACCACGTTGATGCTGCATTACTGAAGAGTGAAAATACGGGCGAAAAATGAAATGAAATGCAATTTCTTTTTTTCCTATTTCAGACGTTGTAACACATTATCACTTGGTTAAATCCATGTAAAACTATGCATTTCCTAAAAGACAATGTGAATAAGAGTACAGAAAAGTTGAAGTAAAATATCTTAAACGATTGAAAAAAAATTCATAAGCATATGGAGAAATGGGTGAAAATTAAATCTTTCATTTTTTTAAAGAAAGACAGGGCCCGAAAAATCAATATGCACCATTTAGGAAAACCTTTTAACCAATAATTACTCGAACTTTGCCCTCAAAGAGAATGTGAACGCTTAACTCCTCTGTGCGTGGGCAGGGTGGATTTTAGCTATGAAAGTCGGAATAACTTCCGGAATTAAGAAATATATCTCATTCGAATATTTGCTATGGAATTAACAAAGTGCTTGCGTCATTGTGTCTGTGAGAAAGGGGATATCAGTTGGAAAATAATTCATATAAGCGTTATTGAGAGTATAATCTAGTGATTCTGAATTTGAGCTGAATCACGGTTCTAATTTGGTGCCGACAACGTTTGAAACCAATATCCATCGCTATATCACATACAAGGAATATATTAATAAATATCACATTCCAAACGAATCTCGTAATAGCAAACAGTGTTCTTGCTTTTCCTCTCGAATTACATGTTCTGATATTGGCGACGAGTTATGCAGATGACATCAGTATTCTTATTTGGGATAAGAATGATCTTGAAGAAAAAAATCAACATCTCCTAACAAAGTGTTCCGAGAAAGAAATCTTTCTAAAACAGAAACTATGATCTGGAAAAAAAACAGTGACGGAACCTAACCGAACATAAAATTCTAAGCATTCCAAATACCTCGGTGTGTAACCAATTTAGTGCAGTAGATAAGGAAGTTGAATATAGAATATACCTCTGGTAGAGGAAGTTTGGTCCAACATCGCAAATAGCTATAAAACATAAACCTAAAAACTCGAGTCCTGTTCTTTAATAGCCTCGTCAGATTGAGATTTTTGCATGGATGCCATGCGTGGCATGAAACCCATTTAGAAATTTCTAAACTGTCAGCTATATAAAGTTGTTTTCTCTGATTAATAGGTAAAAATGTCTTCGAGCGAAAGAATACTTCAGGTTTGAGCGAGGACCTACTTCTTTAAATTTTGTGGACTGGCGCTACAGAATCGAAAATATAGAACTGTACTAAATAACAGAAAACAAATCACTTAGGGACTTTCAGCAGCAGCAACAACTAAAATGGATAGCACAAAAACTCGAAACGAAAATAATGATATAATCAAGGTGTTGACATTTCACTCTACTTCAAACTAAAAGGCTAGGAAGAAATCAATACTGGAAAGAGCTATAGCAGCTACTGGACTTGAGAATCCTATTTCCCAGAATAATTGTTTTAAGAGAAATATTATAGAAATTTAAACCGACAGTAGTACTGGCTGCTCAGGTATTGAATGCTGATTACTTCTTTATAAATAAACTGCTAATATTGCCATTATCATTAGAAATGATGAGAACAGATATTACACTTTGATTTGAGCTCAATTCGCACTGACTGTTCGGTAAATGAATGTTATAAAGAAACGCGGCTAATATTGCCATCCAAACACTTCGCAACAACTCAGGGGATAAGTAAAATACTTAGAATTTTAAAAAAAATTTTTTAACTAAAACGTTTTGGCATTCGGCCTGTGTTTATTATCTGCTTTATTATTTGGACCATCTTGATTTCTAGTTTTTCTCTCAAAGTTTCCCCGACCTCCATTAAATTTCTGTTTTTTGAAGACTTCAACCTAGAATTTCACAACTAAATTATCCAAAAGATCCATAGCCTAGGGGTTGACACTCTTGCTTTTAAAAAATCTAATTAATTAGGCAACTTTGAGCTCAATTCGTAAAAGTCACTATCTTGGTTCAGTTGGAGAAATGAACAAACGAGAAAAAAGATGAATAAATCTGGTGTGTGTAAAGTGATATGAGATATTTCTTAATGAAAACAATCTATCCCTGTGGGTTGAATAATGAGTTCCATTCAAAATGGCCGAAACACAAGTGACTGTATTGAATGCCTTAAGTGAAGCATTGTAACTGATCATAAATTAACGCTGTTGTCTACTTTGCCTAACTGGTGAGCAGTTGTCCATGTCAGATCGATTACCAAAGATACAAGATACGTTTTACAATCTAATACTTGGGATTCTCGTTTGTTTCCTATCTATGCTGCTAACATCAGACCGAAAATGGAGTCCTACTGCTATATATGGACAAGAGTTGCCTAATCTTCACTTTCCAGTTTTTATAGAATCCAAGAAACGTCTCCGCGTCCTTGTGACTGAGGAATTATTTCAACCCTTTCTAACAAACAAATCACTGTTGTTCAATGTAAAAACAAGCTGAAATTGTATCAAGAGAGACGAAAGAAAAAGTAATAAAAAAGTAATAAAAAATACATATTGTATATATTAACTCGTTGTCCTATTCAAGGAAACAGTTGCAAAAAATTAGGATAATAAATTCGTGATTGTATCAAGATTTAAATATTAATTCTGTACCATTGTTAAATTTATTCTGATTTCGATATATACGTAAATGATAAATTCAATGATTATAAAGAGTTTATTAATCTAATGTTTCAAACAATCCAATTAATGAAAGAGTTCAATAATCTAATTTATATTTAAGCATGTAAAACAGCATTTAAAATAAAGTTGCGTTACATTTAAAACTATTTCGTCATCACGTTTCAAGACGATGTGTTTTTTTTATTCAATGAATAAAAACCGCAAAAAGTTATAAGAATTATTCCCATCTGACAGCTTGATAGCCTTGAGGCTGGTTCCTTAGAAGGCTCATGTTTGATGTCTGCTAAAAGAACACAGCAGGAGAAATTTTGAAAATTACATTTTTTTTAAAACATTGAACAGTAACTTTTAAGTAAATAATGTTTTATTGCATTTTTTTACTTTAAGATTCATCGCAGATTTTGGGTAACTAGAAGTCCAGATTTAAAAAAATATATGATTTCAATTCTCTTAAAACCTGTGCTTATGAATATTAATAATTATTAATATTAAGCACTACAAAAATGCATTTCTCGTAATTTCATAAAATTGAATAAATGGTGTGTAGTATTCCAAAAATATTTTTACTTACATATTCTAGAAAGGAAACTTTTCAAAAATAATTTAATTCATTTAGGTTTAAGTCCTGAAAGTTGCATTAAAATCCAGCAATTATCTGATTTTCAATGTGTTTTGCAACGCATGAATGGTGCCTACTTGCTAAATACAAACGCAAATTTAACAAAGATTTTGAAGGTTCTAAAAAGGCTTAAAAATATAATTTAATAATCAAAAAATCTCTTGGCCTTTCTTGTTAATTAACGTAAAGATTTGAACGATAAAACATTATTTTTATTTATATTATTCGGACATTATTTTTATTTATATTATTTCGGCCGTTGTACGCTCCGGCTTTCTTCAGTGTCTATGTTTCTGAGATGAGGTATTATGTACATTATTTACATTATTCGGACTATTGTCCTGATCTTTGTCGCCATATTTATTACAACGTTTCGGCTGTTGTACGCTCCGGCCTTCTTCAGGTGGTTGGAATGTCGAACTGAACTCTTTTTTTCACTCACTTGGGTAGACAGTTCTAGTTCCACGTGCCATGTTTTAATGGATGTCAGTTATCAGTGATCTCTTGTTAATTTCCCCTCTGAAAGTTCTCCACTACCTTAACCGGGTATTGAACTCACACTTTTTGGGTCCTCAAGGACACATGGCACAGTGGATAAAGGCGTTACTTAGATCCAGTCAAAGCACCCAAAGAGTGTGAGTTCAATACCCGACTAAGGCAGTGGATAACTTTCAGAGGGAAATTAACAGGAGATAACTGATAACCATTAAAACATGGCACGTGGAACTAGAACAGTCTACTCCAGTGAGCGAAATAAAGGATTCAGTTCGACATTCCAACCACCTGAAGAAGGCCTGCGCGTACAACGGCCGAAACGTTGTAATAAATATGGCGACAAAGATGAGGACAATAGTTCGAATAATGTAAGTAATGTCCATAATACCTCATTTCAGAAATATTGATAAACATTTTTTTTTATTAAGATTGGGACATTTTTAATCATGTATGCTCTATGTTAGGGAATTTTTGGAGATATCTACTTTTAAGATGCTTGAATAAAAAACAAAAAGAAAAACATTACTATCAGGTTTAAACATAACGATACTATTGATAGGACTTATGCATAAAATATTTAAGTTTAACAAATAAGTAAAATAGCAATATGCAACTATATAACAATCTGGTAGAGTATTATTAGTACAGTGTAACCCGGATATAAGAGAGTTGTCGGGACCGGAGAAGAAGTCTCTTATATCCGGGTTTGGTCTATTTGATATAATTTAACACAGGCTCTAATTTGGGACTAGAGAAAATCTCTCTTATATCCGGATTTCTCTTATATCCGGGTTACACTGTACTATATTTGACTATTAGTCAGCTTACGAGTTGATTAAAGGCGAAAATGTTTTGATTCGTTCTTTTAAATTTTGTCTCTGATGCGGCTTTCTTATCCGCTCTTTATATTTTCGGCACCCTTCTTCTGAAACGCTGTTATTACTCATGTGTTATTTATTTAGTTATCGGAGTGTTTACCCGGATGGAAATTGGCTTCCAGGGAGTTAAGCTTTACTTGAAATGGAAAACTCAAACTTAAAGAGATGAGAAATCTGAACTTTTCCAATCAATGTTTTCCCCTTCTCCCCGTATTTATTTCACATCTTGCTTATTCGCATTCGGTCGTTTAGATTTGTGAAGAAAACCGAGCAGGGAAAGGCAGAAAAATTCTAGCCGACCTCAGTTTGACCTATTGACCATAAAATGGCGGTAAGAAACATCTACGCCTCCACCCATTGCTTCACAGTGTCTATTTGAGATCCGAATAGTGATAATAAAACTTGTTTAAGCTATGGTAAAGATATTCAGTTGTACAGATTGAAGATTACTTACTAAACTTAGTATGGCACAAGGCAGAATAATCTCCATAGTTATTAAGATAGGCGACACCTTTAACAATTTAACGACAAAATCAATAGAATAAATTCTATGTTCGTAAAAAAAAAAACCTGATAAAGAAAGAGTAATAAATAGACTAGAAATCTATTAACGTCGTTTGAAATTGTATAATTTAAAATTTTTCCCGATATTTAAAAAAAAAAAAGGCTTTCTGAAATCTGTTTTATAACTTTCATATATATATATATATATATATATATATATATATATATATATATATATATATACTATTTACATTATTCGGACTATTGTCCTCATCTTTGTCGCAATATTTATTACAACGTTGCCAAAGAAATGAATACAATATGGGAACCAGTAATAAGGAGCGTCAGATAGAAAAGCGATAATAACAATAAAAAATTGTAATATGAGCTCTGGTAAAAAAAACAAAACAACATGCAATGATAACAGCAAAAATTGCAATATAAGCACTGGTAAAAAAATGAAGCTGAAGACATTAGGTTTATAATACCCAGAAATTCATACACAGGAATCCTCAAGGACACATGGTGGATAAAGGCGTTGGTTAGACCCAGTGACAGGACACAGAGTTCAATACCCGGTTATGGCAGTGGAGAAATTGGAGAGGGGAATTAACAGGAGATAACTGATCACTGACGTAGAACTAAAACAGTCTACTCCAGTGAGCGAAATAAAGGGTTCAGTTCGACATTCCAACCACCAGAAGAAGGCCGGAGCGTACAACGGCCGAAACGTTGTAATAAATATGGCGACAAAGATGAGGACAATAGTCCGAATAATGTAAATAGTGTACATAATACCTCATCTCATATGTATTTCTGAGATGAGGTATTATGTACACTATTTACATTATTGAGACTATTGTCCTGATCTTTGTCGCCATATCTAAAAATAGTTACAAATTACATTCATGAATTAGATTCAAACTGATAAAGATGTTACCTTAACAGTCATTTACAATATTAAAAGATTACTATCAGTAAACTGTTATAATTTTTAAAAATCCTTTTAATGTGTTCTCTATGAATGTGTTAATAAATACAGTATTTAAGTTATATGAAATCCCTAAGTTATTTGTAAAAGAGTTATATATATATATTGCTAGCAAGCATCAAATTAATTTCTTCGTGTTTTTTAACATTTAAATTACTATCAAACATTAAAATCTATTTTTTTTTACATAAATTGCTAAAAATATACCCCCTTCTTCCTACGTAAAACCTAATTACATCTTCTTTCTCTTTACTTCCCTCGTCTTTCTTTTTCTCTCTTCTCTCCTCCCATTTCAATATATCACTTCCGTTTAAATAGGTCATGGTATGGTCTCTGCACCCCAATACTAAGTATGATTGTAAGAAATATTAAAATAAACCCTCTCTAAACTCGACCATGTCTCTCACACCACTCCTCGCTATCCTCTCTGTTAAATTACATAAACTTGATACTACTCGTCAAAAGTGTGAATTTTCATTTCATCTTTCGTTTCATTTTTGGAAGTGTTATCTGATGATCCAGCGTCCCTTAAAAGGGCTCTGGTGAAATAAATTATTATAATGGAACCTTAAAGTGGTCTGATATATATATATATATATATATATATATATATATATATATATATATATATATGGTATCCTATTTCTAGTGATTTTTCTTCATGAACCCTTAAATATCTACGTGTCTTCAGAACACCTATGAGTTTAAAAAGCTACAATATCATGGAAATATTAACTTAAAGATTTGTTTGTTTTATGTCCACCGCTATTTTGGAACAAATTAATAATTAATAACAAAAATGAATCATTTACAAGCACAGAAATCAAAGCCAACGATTCAAGCGGATATGATAATACACAACCCCAAAATAGATCGTGATCAATGGAAATATTTTGTTAAGTATTTTATAGAAGTGCGTTAGTTTGATAGATTTTGTTATTATTTACAAGACCAACCTTATTTCTATCTTGTCTTCGAGAACAGGTAATCTAATGAGGATATAACTCACTACTCAACTCTAATGATCAATCAAAGGGACTCACTAACTATTACTCTACTCCGAGGCACATGGGGTCAACTATGAATTACTAACAGTAAATACTACGATTGGAGCAAACTATATCACTTGTCTGTTAGTATAAACACTACTTGGAGGAAAATATTGACCCAACCATTGTGCTCCAATGTGATAATGCCCGGAACACATTCAAGTAAATATCACATCGAAATAGGTTCTAAACCGGTTTGGAAAAAATTCCATCTTCTTAATCTTCAGATGTGATCCATCTGACTACTACATATTCTGAAGTTTACAGAATCATCTTGATAGACTGGTTCTTAAACCACAACAAAATTCTCTATATTTCTTTCTCGAAACGAAATGTCCTTCATAAAAACGTTAATGATGAAACCGATTTTAATGTGTAAATTTTACACGAATTTTGACATGTTTTGATGAAATTTACTTCTAGGATGTATTGTTAGAATGAACGCAATATCATATCCCAATCAGTAGCTTTTATGCTATTTCACAAAAGTCTAATTTATGATGTTGTCGTAAAAGATAACATAATAGAAAAAAGGAAATCAGTTAAACAAGTTCAAATTATAACTGAGGCTGTCAAATTCATTTCGCATGACTTCCCCTTGTGAAAGATAAGAGAAACTACAGTGTAACCCGGATATAAGAGATCCGGATATAAGAGAAACCTGGATATAAGAGAGAGTTTCACTGGTCCCAAATTAGAGCCTGTGTAAATGTATATAAAATAGACCAAACCCGAATATAAGAGAAACCCGGATATAAGAGACTTCTTCTCCGGTCCCGACAACTCTCTTATATCCGGGTTACACTGTATTTCCCCCCAGCTACAGTTAAAATAGTAAGGTAGATTAGGCTCTCTAGCAATGACAGGTCAACAAATTTACAACAAGAACATCTCCGAATTTAAAAGCTTTAGAGAAAGCAACGGGAAACCATCAAATTCTTTTTTTTTTTAAGAATAATCATGACAACCAAAGCAAAAGAAAACTATGCAGAGCCATAATCACAGACCTCCTGACGGGATATGATATTATAAATGGCCAACTTTAGAAAATGGCGTATAAGGATCAGCGCTCTTATTAATGCTGACCTGCTCTCATTGATATGAATTCAAGTGCTATAGAATAGTTGAACTCTGCGATAAGTACTGACATATGAATTTACAACCTGCCATTTTTTTCTTCTAACTTTTTATCACAATTTTTTACGTCGAAAATCTTCATAATATTTAAGTTAAGTGGTTTGAGTGTGTGTGTGGGGTGGGGATGAATATGTTTCATTTTTTATATCAGACGAAATGTAAGAAAATTGTTCTTACTTCTAAAATATTTGACTAGCTTCATTTTTTTTTATTTTATAAATGGCTTCACCGCGAATTATATGAGATTGCGTGTTCTGCAATCTCCATTATTTTAATTTCTTAAACCTGAAATGAACTTTTGAGTTTCAATAATACATAATTAGGCCCACAATTATCACCGTCGTCAAAAATATTATTATTATTATTATCATCATCATCATCATCATCATCATCATTCGATTTCTGCTATGGACACACTACCTTTCTAAGGCAGGTCGTGGTGTGTTGTTATGGCCACATTTCATGTTAAATTTTTTTTTTTTTTTTTTTATCTCCGATGAAGTTGCTAGCGTTACATAGACAAAGTTCTCCTTAGTGTGTGTGCTGTACTTAATAAGACAATTTTCTGTATGTCTCTTAAGCTGGTTTTTCAGGGATTCTTTCAATGTGTTGTTTTGTTCCATTTTTTTAATTCCAAGTGCACCTATTACCACTGGTATTATTCTTGTTTTCAATTTCCACATTTTTTCTATTTCAATTTCCAGGTCTTTGTATTTTGATAGTTTTTCAAATTCCTTGGTTGCTATGTTACAATCCGCTGGACAAACCATATCAATTAGTAGGCAAGTTTTTTCTTTCTGGTTTTTGACAATAATGTCCGGCCTATTTGCTTCAATTTTTTTCTTATGTGGATGGTATAATCCCATAGAATGGTGACAATTTCTGTGATGCTTACACATTTTCCAAAGTGTTTCATTGTCCAGTGTAAGTATTGCCCCCACTCTATCGTGACGATTTTTATATTCATTTATATAGAACATTGAGATTAGATGGTCTATTGTTTCTTGGTATTTGTCACAGAACCTGCATTTTGGATCCACATTATTATGTATGATATTTGCCTGAAAATTCCTAGTGAAAAGACTCTGGTCTTGCGCTGCAAGAATAAAGCCTTCAGTTTCAGACTTTAATCCAGATGCTCGTAACCATCGATGAGTATTAACTTTATCAACATTGGGTTTATTTACGTTCTGGATATTGGCCATCAGAGGTTTGTCTTGCCAGCGTTGTTTCATCTGTTCAAGGGCTTTATCCTTGGCTTTCTTTTTCATATCTTTTGCTGCAATAGTTGGTTCTTGGCTTTTATTATTATTATTATTATTATTATTATTATTATTATTATTATTATTATTATTGTTGTTATTGTTGCCATCGTTATTGTTATTATTATTGTCATCATTACTTGCATGTTTTTCGCTTTCACTCGGAGGACTTGTAATTACCACCGTTGTTGTTGTTGCTACTGCTGCTGCTGCTGCTGTTGTTGTCGTTGTCATCATCATCATAATAATCGTTATTATTATTATTTTTTTTTCTTCTTCTTTTGATTTCTGTTGTATACGCATTCCCTTACGGGTCCAATCCAGAGACCAAAGGTCAGAAATAGCTTCCTAACATTTCCCACTGATCATTTTTTGTAAAAAAAAGAATAAAAAATACCCCAGAAAAGCCCTTAAGATGAAACACATTTTCATAGATAAAACTCTTCGTAATGTTTTTATTATTATTATTATCATTATTATTATTATTATTATTATTATTATTATTATAACTATAGTATTAGTTAAAAAGACTGAAAATTGCGTGACTTTGGAAAAGATATAATTTCTAAGGAATGACATTTTATTATTAAAACGCCATATTATTTAATGTTTTCCCACTGTTTTCACTATTAAAAATTCTAAATAATAATAATAATAATAATAATAATAATAATCCCTCGGATTGATTGGAAAAGGTTTTGATAGACTTATTGAAGGGATTCCTGGTAGCCCATGCCTTGAAGAAATGCAAAAATTGTAATTATATTATAAAGAGTTTTATCTATGTAAAATGTGTGTGGACTTTGTTTGTCTGTATCTTTAAAATTTGAATTACTATTATTATTAATTAATTAATTAATTAATTAATTAAAGAGCAAAAAATTAAAGAGCAAAAAAATAATAAAAGTATATATACGTTTATTTTTAATTTTAGATAAATAATTATTAACCCCCAGTGTTTTGTTAATTACCCCGCTAAAAAGTATTTAAAAATGTTAAAAAGAAAGTTCAGAAAATTCAGAAAATTAAAAATAGTGGGCAAATATCAATGAAATAACCACAATTTCAAACTTGACATTTATAAATAACAACGAAGTCTCATCTCCATGTGTAAAACCAGGGGTTTTAGCGCGAAAATTCCTCCTTGGAGGAGTTTCTAACGCAGGCTTATCATCTCTCAGTTGGGTCTCTGTCTTTGGACAGAGTGCGCTCAGGGGCTTTTCTGTCATAGTACAGAGGGGCAACTGAGAAAATAAATACTGATAGATGCCCAGGCCTGGGGAACAGCTGTTGCGCCCTCCCATTGCATAAGAGGGAGGGATCGGTGCTCGCAACGAGGCCAGCGCAACCGATGGTTGCGGGGACTGTGGGCAATTTTTGTCCCTTGCCCGAGTGTACGCGCTCGGGTCCCCAATTTAAAACGACCTTGTGTCACATCACTTTCTGGTGGGGGAAAGGAGTAAACACGATTTTGCTCTGTAGCGATATTATGAAAAGGACACCTTTTTTAAATCGATAAAAATCAATATAATTCGATTCTGACTAATATGTACTGAAGAAGGTCTAATGATGACGAATCTTCAAAATTTATTCACAAAAAATGTCCTTTATTTTTACAAGTGAACCAGTCTATTTAAGTAGTTTCAATTTTTTTTCTTTGGGATTTGGGGTAAGGCAATCCAACAGTTTCTGTTCGAGTTTCAACCAGAACAGTATAACAACCACCACCAGTATAACAACAGTGACTGAGCGGTTTCGGGTTCGAACTCGACAGTCGGTAGGTGAATTTTAAGTTATTTTTAACGTACGGACGTAAAAAGAATAACTGGTTCTTTGAGAATGTTTACTTTTTTCTTCAAAAGAATATTCTCTTAATATTTTCTAGCGTATTTCGTGAAAATTCAGTCGGTAATAAAAGTAGATTTACCCATTCACCTGCTCTCTACTCTAAATGTCACAAGTCGATCCTGATAATTATTCCATTTCAATGAAATTACATGGAAAGACTTTATAAAGATATGTTTTAAAAAAGAATAAAATAAAAAAAGTATAAAGATATGTTTTAAAAAAGAATAAAATAAAAAAGAATAAAGGTATGTTTTAAAAAAGAATAAAATAAAAAAGAATAAAATAAAAAGAATAAATAAAAGCAATAAAATAAAAATAAAATAAAAAAGAATAAAATAAAATAAAATAAAAATAAAATAAAAAAGAATAAAAAATAAAATAAAAAAAATAAAATAATCTTTTATATAATTAATGTTCAATGAGTAAAAAAAAGAAATCTAGTTGATTTTATTGATGTTTCTTTGTTTATTTTAATTATTGTCGGACTTTATGCATATTCAGTGAATAAAATTATTCGAGAATTATATTGAATATTTTTTTAATCTTTTCCCTCTAAGCAAAGCGATAATCCCACTACGACGCATGTGGTTACTGGGATAAAAAGAGAACGAGAAAAGTTAGTGATGAGATAGGACAATAAAAGGTAGCATTCAGGAAGACAGAAATTGATAGCGATTAGCGTAGGTATGTGCATGAGATCGATAAAAAAATAGCATACCATGAATAAAAAAGGCCTTAAATTTGATTAAAATAATTTTTTATCGTATAAATGTTAATGTTATTATCAAGAGGAATGATCAAACTATTTTTTGAATATTTTTTAAAATTTTTTAATAATTTCTAGCACGTCCAAAATTTTCGTTAAAAATCTTCAATTTTTTTGAATCGGAAAAATCGACAGATGATCGATAGTCTCCCGTTGTTTTTGATGTTTGTTTACAAAAGTGAATGTTGCCGTTTAAAATTTATTTAAAAAATCAATTATGATTTTTTTTTAACTAATTTTTAAAAAATTAGAAATTAGAAAGTTTATTTAGTATATTTTGAAACAAAAGATTGCTTATTTTCTGTGATGAAAACATGTTTTTTCAAATGGGAGAAAGCCGATCTGAACTGCGGTGTTGATTGACAAATGACAAGTGCGTGTTTTTCATCACGCACTGACATATTACGTGCGGAAATTTATAGTACGGAAGGTCGTAAGTGACAATTTATCTTTACGTTAACAACTTATTTACCTCGTTATTTTTAAGTAGTCATACCATGAAAAAACGGCCTTAAACTTGACGAAATCAGAATTTTATTACCAAAATGTTTATGTTACTATTAAGGGGAGAGAACAAAGTAATTTTTCATTATTTTTAAAAAATTTTCTGTCTTTATTAGAACGTTTTAACTTTTGATTGAAAAATCTCGTTTCTCGTCATCACCGGAACTTTAGTAAATAACATGGCAAATTTTTTATTTTTTTTTCTTATGACACATTAATTTTGAAAATCTTGCAAAAGTAGAAATAATTGTCAGATTTTAAAGAAACTTTCAGGAATGATGGAAATTATTATAAATTTTTAAAGTAATTTTATATAAACATAAAGGCCGTTAACAGTGCCGTACAAATCAAGTCACGTGATGTTTTTATTGGAATTTTTTTTCTACACATAGGTTAAGGACAGTAAGATTATTCTCATTGCTTTTTCGTTGAGCCAAAAAAACCTTGTACTATTTATAATCTGTACAGATATAGGTACCTAAAAATAGCATTATATACAGGATTCGTGGGGTACCGCTAATTTTAGAATATTTAACAACTTTTAGTAACTTTTAGTAACTTTATGTAAAAATAATAAAATAATTTATTAAATAACAATTAATTCATTTAAAAATTCATTTTTCATCAAAAAAGTTTTTTGCCTTCAGACAATATTATGCATATTGATAAAAACAAATAAAAGCAACTAAAAGCATTTAAAATTAAATGGTATTTTTGTTTTATTGGGTTTTGTATGTTACAATTCAGAGCTGATTTTCGCGTTTAGGTGTTGGATTTTTTAAAAAAGAAAACCTGATTTACTTTCCTCAAAGCCTTGTGTTTTATTAATATAATGACTTCCCTGCTTCGTCCATAAACTTTTACAGTTTCTTTAATTCATTTATGGGGGTGGTAAATATGTATAAAAATATATTTTTATAATGACTTTAAAAAAAAATAACATATTTATAATAATTTCCATCATTTCTGAATAGTTTCTGAAAGTTTCATTAAAATCTGACAATTATTTCTATTTTTCAAGATTTTCAAAATTAATGTGTCATAAAAAAAAATGCACAAAAAGTCGCCATGTTATTTACTAGAGTTCCGGTGATGACGAGAAACAAGGTTTTCAATCGAAAGTTAGAATGTTGTAATAAAGACAGAAAATTTTGAAAAATAATTAAAATTACTTTGTTCTTTACTCTTACTCGTAACATAGACATTTTGGCGATAAAATTTTGTTTTCGTCAAGTTTGACGTCTTTTCAAACTATACGCTTTTTTTAGCGATCTCGTGCGTATACCTAGATTAGCGTTTCATTTATGGGAAGCAAGAAATCGGAAGCGAGTTCCACAGGCATAAGCGGAGAAGTGCGAGAAAATAATAGATCGTAGAGTTGGAGCCAAACAAATGCCACATATACCGAATCGATATACACTGTGGGGATTACCCTCACTTGGTTTGCGAAGACACCGTTAGGTAACGCTGTTTCAGTTATAAGAAAGAACAGGTTTATTTTCCTATTTGTCTTTCTTCCATTCAACCTAGCATACGATAGATAGCAAAAGCAACACGGGACTTGTCTCCACACCGGGCAACTGAACTTACAGGAAGAGTGTGTGAATGGGTGAGTGAGTGACTGACTGACTGCACATACACAATAGTCGAATACTTACAATCACTCAAACCCATATATGTACACCAACTCATTGTTTCCCAAAGTAATTTTTGTGAAAATATATACTTTTTTTTTTAAAAACAATGAAAAAATTGTTCGTCATATACATGTTAAAATTTTGGTTGTGTCTGCATTTATTAGAGCTACAAGTAGTAACCGTATGAAAATACATATGCTTAACTCAAATCGGCTAATCAATATTTGTATCATGAATGTATTCCAGCTTTTACAAGTATACAAATTTCTCGACTGTTCTAGATTGTAAATGAAAAATAGAAAAAAATATGCTTCGGAATTCATCTAATTAAGATGCAAATAAAACCATCGTTATTTTTCTTTAGTTTTTGTGTTTGTTGTCGAACAAAAAATATAAATGACGAAACGGATCCATAGATAGATCACTATCTACACGATGGTGATATTGCAAATTCTACAAGTAGGCAAATTTACTAACACTTTTTTTGAGACAATATGATCACAGTGATATTCTTTTTTTAAATCATTTCACAGCAAGTAAGGCGATAATATTACTAAGAGACAAGGGTTACGGGGTGGGGAACGAGAAGAACTTAGAATAAAGAATTGAAAACCCAATCCTAAACAAGGAATAAAAACAAGGGATAAAAAAAGTAATTTCAAACGAGCGATAGGCAAACCAAACTACTCCTATAGAGACCTATCTCTCTTAAAAATACCCACTCTAAATTCTGCGGAAAAATCTGAGCATTTAGCATGTGAGAGTAACTATCTCAACCACTAAACATGACTCTTTATATATATATATATATATATATATATATATATATATATATATATATATAGAGAGAGAGAGAGAGAGAGAGAGAGGGAGAGATAAATAGATGCTATTTGTATGTTGAGGCATGTGTCTATGTGAGTGCGAATGAAACGTTGTCATTGCACAATGTTTGAAACTAAATCAATGAAGTTCGTTTGTTAGAATTGTAATCTACAACAAAGCAAGACAAATAATGGACACAATTAGCCGCTTTTCTTTCTTCTCAACCCACAATGTATACTTTTTATGCGTAAAACGAGAAAGTCTGTTTACGCACATAAGTGCGCTTTCAGGAGATGTTTCCATTAAAATACCAGTCCCTGACCTATTTCAACAAAATCTTTTCATCAAATCATATTTTTCCTATATAAAGAAAACATATATTTAGAAATCTAAAAATAGATTTGTATATCAGATACGTGCAAATGTTTTCGGCCTTTTAAAAATGAAAGATAACAATTTTTTTTTATGTATATTCATTTTTTTAAAAAAAAGGGGTACTGGGAATTTCTGCATACAAGTAATAATATGGAGGAGGCCTTGTATCGTATTGATTAAAACTGTGTAAATAAAATGAATGATTTCGGCCAAAGCGCCTACATTTTAGCTTGAATAAGTAAGATCGTCTCCAACCCGTTGCTCATTACTTATCCAGGCCTTTATACGCGAAATTAGTTATTGAAAAACTGTATTTATTATTCGAAAATGTATTTTTAAAATTCATTCAGCATATGAAGCCAACTAAGTAATCAAGAGTCAAGAAAGTCGTAATGATATTTCTTGAACTGCCTTAGGTTTCTTTTTTTATTCAAGGCGAAGAGTGATATCTATTTATTTATTTTTTGCTACTGATTACTTAAAAAAAACAACATGACATTTATCAGCTGTCTATTCCTGTTGTTAGTTATTAAGGTCGATAAATAACACAAGTTTATTATGGTGTTCGGTTCGAAAGAAAGAAAAAAGAATGAAAGAAAAAAAAAAAAGAAAGAAAGAAAGAAAAAAGAAAGAAAGAAAGAAAGAAAAAAAAAAGAAAGAAAGAAAGAAAGAAAGAAAGAAAGAAAGAAAGAAAGAAAGAAAAAAAGAATACTGAAACGAAATACAAAGTTGAGGGAGGGAACAAAAGAAAGGAAAACAGATTTAAGTAATATAAGAAAAAGGGGGTATATATTGACCTTACTAAATAATTATTTACGTCGCACTACTGACCTCATATTTACTTTTATCACTGTTCTTTCCGGCTTTCTTCAAGTTTTTGTCGACCCATGTAACCTTCAGCGAATTTCGAATTAAACTCTTTGTTTAATTTACATTGTTAAATTGTTCTCGTTCTGTTATCTCGTGTTATCTCGTCTTTACTTTATTTAAATCTACTTAGTTATTTCTCGCTGTGTTTCCATTTGCCTTTAAGTCTCTACTGACCGATGGAACAATTGAAATAATTAAAAAAATAAATCAGTAATAGGTAAATAGTACAAGCATATCCGAAAAGGAGGTGCGGTGGTGTAATGGTGTAATGGATAACGGCTCGGAGTGAGGAAATGGTTAGAGCCAAGTTCGAATTCCAGTTGAACTCATTTTCTTGGGAAAAGTATAAATCTTATATATATATATATATATATATATATATATGTATATATATACAGAACGATTGATAGATAGATAGATAGATAGATAGATCTGAACAGACCGAGATAGATAGACAGATAGTTATGAAGAGACTGTGATAGATATGAATTAATCGAGATAGCTAGTTTGCTAGATAGATTTGAACAAACTGAGGTAGATGGATAAATAGATAGATAGATAGAAAGATTTGCCATCACCAAGGGTGGTAGTGTAAACCAAACTGCCACTGCTTACAAAATACTCTCATGGTATACGTCTCAAATAAGGCCCTGGCAACTAAGCCCTGTTCCTCGCTGGAGAAGTGATGAAATACCATAATTACAAAGCAGGGCACAAGTATTTCTTATTATGTATGGAGGAAAAATTAGAAATAGCCACCTTCAATGAACCTAAGGATTTATTAAATCAAAGATCTGAGATTTTAAATAGGTGTAGGCATAAGAAATCCTGTTTATTAGAATAGATGACCTGGGGGGTTTTTTTTTTTTTTTTAACTATCTTCTTCCGTCACGTGGTTTTATGCTAATTAGTTTTTAGTGGTTTTTATCAATGAAAATTGTTTCGTGTCATTTCTTCTTTAGCAAGCTTACCCTGAATATCCGTTTAGGTGAAACCTAGGTAGGTCGTTCCTGGCTCTTTAAGATTTTATTTATTCCAGCTCTACTTAGCAGATTGAGCACTCTACGTTTCAGCTTGAGTTTTTTCTTTGGACTAAAAACTTAAGGCACTGGATGATTTGTTTGGCCCTGTTCGAATGTTTCTAGTTCTTTCTTTTTTTTTCCAGTTTTTTCTTCAGGTACCAATTTGTTTTGATAGAATTACAAGTTGTGCTATCCGAGGTTTTTTTTCCAACCCAGTACACACACACACACACACACACACAACACACACACACACACACACACACACACACACACACACACACACACACATATATATATATATGAAGAAATATACTTTTAAGGTGTGCTATATTTATGGGATAATTGCTCAATATCAGAGATAGAGCGTGTGTAAATATAAAAGTAAACATTGAAGTCAACACTTTGAGGCGACAGGCTGTTTCATGCTAGATGCAATCGTCAGTTCTGACGGTTGCATCTAGCATGAAACAGACTGTCGCCTCTAAGTGCTGACTTATATATATATATATATATATATATATATATATAATTGATTTTATTTGATATTATTTCCTATAAAGGTTATTTTTAATGGGCGTATTAGTTTGAGTTGTTATCACTGATACTTTTTTTTAAACCTTTAGTTTAATGACAACAGTTATAGTTTGCCGATGCCTTAAAAAGAAAAATATTACGCGTCTCAGTAGGAATCGAACCTGTAATGCTTTTTCTGTCGCTTTTGTAACTGAAACGCGATGCTACCTGTTTGGCTACTGGAGACCGTCTTCATTGAGATAGTTTCAAATTACATATGTAACGTATGTATATCTCTTGTTGGGATTTCAACTGATCATTATCAATTAGCTTCATTTTCATAACCGAATGTTAAACATCAGGAAATTTTAATGGATTTTTTAAAACCGGGCATTATTTCTCATGACTATAAACGTTATTTTTAGTGGATACACGTGATTGAATTGCTAGCCCTGGTTTTTGTTTCTTTTTAAATAGCGAAATTAATAACAACCAGTTGAGATTAGGGGCAGGTACTATTTTTTAATAGGATCTCTCAATCTTGGTCAGTTATAATTAACTTCACAGTTTTAAAAAATAAAAATAAAAATGATAGTAACTAAACACGAATACTCACTGAAAATAACGTTTATAGCAATAATATTAATATATGGTGAGCGCAGGCGAGCATGTGAACGCACATCGAGAAACCAAGACTATAGACAATTCTTGAACACATTCAGTCATTAAAAAATAAACTCGTAAGGAGGCAAGAAAAAATTAAATAAAAGCACTTACAAGAAATTCATTGTCTGTCATATTTAATGAAATATGTATAAAAGAAAAGTTTACTAACCACACACACACACACACACATATATATATATATATATATATATATATATATATATATATATATATATATATATATATATATATATGTATATATATATATATAGGGTGCGAAGGGTAAATCGCCGCCATTTTTAATTTCGTGCATGTAGGTTTTTTATTTTTGCTTTTGTCGACCACACAGAATAGTAAGGTCAAGAGGTTGACTGTTGGTAGAACCAATGTCTAGCAAAAAGCCTCTGTACCATGCCACACATGCAGAAGAATCCAGTCATGTCTCTCAGACAATTTCTGCGACCACATCACCCCTTAAATTTGGCCATCTAACTCCCTAAACTGCAACCCCCTTGATTATTATGTGTGGGGTGCAGTTGAGCAAGAGACAACAAAACTCCTAGTAACACCAAAGCTGAACTGAAGGCAAAGATTATGGCAGCATTCGCCAACTTACATAAGGAGACTGTCTAGAAAAGTTGCAGGAGATTCCGAAGTCGTCTGGAAACCGTGGTTGAAGTCAATGGCGATTTTATTGAATAAATTTACTCTTTAGTATTTCAAGATATTGTAACTTTTGTAAATATATTTGTTAAAATGAGACGTCAGTATTATTTTAATTTTTTGCGTCATTTTGACGACAATTTATCCATGGTAATCTCACCTTCTCTCTCTCTCTCTCTCTCTCTCTCTCTATCTATCTATCTATCTATCTATCTATCTATCTATATATATATATATATATATATATATATATATATATATTATTATTATTATTATTATTAGGACCCAACAGTCTGAACGCCTATCTTTGACAATGCTCTTGCAAGGCGTGTGTCTGAGTTTCTGTTTTATTTGCTTTCCTGTGTCTCTGTTTATCAGTATAAAATGCTGTCTTAACATTTCGAAATCCTGACCTGGTTACCTATATCTCATAACATGCCTATTTCGTTTGGAGTCAGATGCGTTTCAGAAGTTGAGAATAAAGCGACATGTCGTCAATGTTGAAACGAAAAGACGAGAAACGGCTTGGCATTTCTGAAATAAACCTTGCAAGATCACTTTCGAATCCCATCGAGACTAACTTTCAAACAAACATTCAACAATATTTACAATAAGCGGAGTGTACAGACGCAGAAATACGTGGTAGGAAAAAAAAACTGTGAACAGCGACACTGAAACAGTGGAGAGAGAATGTCCCACTTTTTGCAATGTATGGCGACTGTTATTGCTTGAAGAACGAATATGATGAGATCGATTTTTCAAATGCGGCGATACGGCCATATTTCCCGATGTCTGTTTCATACATGCAGTAGATTTTTTCTTTTCTCTTTTTTTTCTCAAATGACGTCAGTCTTGTTGTATTCATATATTCGAACAACCAACGGGGCATGGAAATAGATTTAGTAGAGGGACTCACTATAGTTCTCTGCGATATATTGGCTGTCCGAAAACAATGTCTCGGGAAGTTTAAGGCGGGCATGGGCGCTCAAACACACAGATACACACACTTTACATACACATTTATTTATAGACGAGGTGATTAATATAACCCTTTGAATATAATTGATTAGGATCAGAACATTCCCTTTTATAATTTAGAATACGAGTATTAAACCCAAAATTAAATTAACACCTCTCTGTTTCGCAAACTCCCCACAAGACCAGTTTTTAATGTGGGGCGTTCCGAGCCCATAGTCTCGGGTAAAAATTGCACGGGGTCTGGTTTATCTGCCTCCTCAAACGAGACTCTGCCCTTGGGCATAACCACGTCTGGATCCTCTTCCCCCGGAGGCAGAGAGTTCGACAAGAGAGGAAGAGGAAGAGAAAGCCTTGTCTTCGTAAGCGTTAACACATCTATGTTTAAAAATTAGTATACTTATGATTCATTCTTCGCATATTCTGTCTCTCTATCTCTGTCTATATTTGTCTCTGTCTCTGTCTGTCTGTTTGTCTGTCTGTCTCTTTCTGGACCTCTGTCTGTCTGTCTCTTTCTGGGTATCTATCTATCTATCTATCTATCTATCTATCTATCTATCTATCTATCTATCTATCTATGTCTCTGTTTCTCTCTCTGTCTCTCTGTCTCTCTCACTCTCTCTCTCTATATATATATATATATATAATTATATATTTCAAATAATATTATAGTGGACACTTCTTATTTGAAATAGACAACGCATAAATGTACACTATAATAACGTTTGAGTTAATGAATTAATAAAATGTAATTAATTCTTTAGAAATATATATATATATATATATATATATATATATAGAGAGAGAGAGAGAGAGAGAGAGAGAGAGAGAGAGAGAGCGCAATACTTTATTTAAATACTTATGTAAGTATTTAAATTTACCTGACAAGATATGTTTAATCTTTCATTTTAATGTCTACAGTAAAGTAAATTTTGGGCCATATATATATATATATATATGAGCATTGCGATGGGTGAAGTGTCGCCCGCCATTTTATATTTTTAATTTCGCACATGCGCATAGGTATTCGCGCCGAAATTTCCAATACGAACATTTCAGGGTGTTTGGGCGCCAATCTGAGGACAGTGCAGAGGATTGGATGACATATGTATTCAACATTATGGTGTTTGGAACAGAAGACAAGGATTAAGGCAGCATTCGCCAGCTTAAACAAGGAGATCACTTAGAAACTTCAGTTTATTTTATATTTTTAGCTTTTAACTCATTTTAAGCTTTTGGTTTATTCTTACTATTTGTGTGCCTCTCTACAGGGTGTCCATAAAGTTCGTGTGCACTTTAAAAAATTATAACTTTATTTCTATTTGCGATAGAAATAATTTGTAAAAAAAAATTAGAAAGAAGTAAATCTATATATTTTAAGATTTTATTGAGATTTTATTTAAGTTTCCACAGATGTCCTCCATCATTAGCAATACAAAGGGTAATACGATTTTGCAGTTCACGGAAAACATTTGTCAACTGATTTACAGTAATGCCTGAAATCACATTAGTTATTTTAGATATACTTAAAACTAGGCACATTAAACTTTATAACATTTTTTACAGAATATTTCTATCGCCAATACAAATAAAGTTATAAATTTTTTAAAGTGCACACGAACTTTATGGACACCCTGTATATGTATGTGTGTGTGTCTCTCTCTGTGTGTGTGTGTGTGTGTGTGCGCGCGCGCGTATGCTGTGTGTCTGTTTTCTCTTCATCTATATTTATTTTTAAATATTCAAAGCTCAAAAGAGGCGGTCTATATGTATTCGCATTCACGTCATTTCGCTGTTATAAGTTTCTGTTTCACCCTTGGAGTAAAAAATGAAACTTGGCTCGTTGAATACAATCACTGAATGGAAGCTAGTTTTATTAGGACATTGGTTACTTAATTTTTAATACGGACACTAAGTATTCTTCTATCTTTAAAATCAAGATCCTAATTACGCAAGTAATCTGTAGAGGAGATATAAAATTATATATGGAAAATGCGACACTGAATTTCGCATTTGGAAAAGCACAGAAGAGTGTTCCAAAAGCTAAGCAAAGTATTAAGAAAGAGGAAAATTCAATTAGAAACAAAGAAAAGAATAATGCACTGCTATGTAATATTAGTCCTCTTCTATGCCAGTGAATGCTACAAAATCTCCTTACAGATAAAGAAAAAAGCTGGAGGAACCAGAAATGTGGTTCTACAGAAGGATACTGAGAATACGATTGATGTGCAGAGTAAGCAACGAAAAAGTCTTAAGAAAAATCGAAACAAAAAGTAAAAAAATGATGAAATTTCTTGGACACATAATGAGGAAGGAGGGCTTGGAGAATTTGACACCCACAGGAAGCACAAAAAAAGAAAGAAAGAAAGGCAACGGGCCATCTACCTGAATGGATGAATAGATGACCGAATATCCGGTGAGAGGTTTGACAAAATGACAAACGTTGCGTAGGGATATAATGAATAGAAGGTTTTGGACAATCATGATTCCCCATATCCTGAAGGGTCACTACACATAAAAAAAAAGAATATAAAACAATTTGTAGTTGAAGTGAGAATCAGAAATTGTAAAAAATAAAAGACGTTACCAATCAAATGGAATATCTCATTCCTTTGCAAGCACGGAATCTTGATAGAATGTTTTCGTTTTGGAAATAGCAGCACTAAAACAGTCGAATTTACATACTATACACGAATACTTGTAAAGCATAGCTTGCAAATGACTTCTTTTGAATGATACAGATGCAACGTTAACTCATCATGTCCACGTTAACTTATCGAAGTTTTTAGAAGAAATTCTATTGTACACCACTTTTATAGCTGACAAAACTGATACGTGAGATACAGCAGTTTTCTCAAGGGCTACAGATGTATTTGCAGTGGTTCACAAAAGGTGCAGGTGTTGCGGAAGAGGATAGCAGGTGAGCCGCAATGATTGAAAGACAATCAAAGATTCAGAAACAGTTCTAAAAAATTCATATGCTAAAAATAAATATGATTTCAAAATTTAAAATATTATTATGGATTCCATATAATTGCATGCATTAATGCCCGTATAAATAGTTATAAATAATTATTTATCGATTTTGTCATTGTGATATTTTTTCATTATATCAAGTAATAAGAAATTAGTAACTAGGCTCTTCAAATTTGAGGAGAGACTAATCAATGATAATGCTCTGACTTCGAATCTGCGGTTATCTCCCTTTAATGCGCTCTCTGTTTTTTAGTTTTTTATTTTTAAATGTCCTTTTTATCTCATGAAATTTGGTGAGGCGAGAGCAAATTTTCATTCCAAAAAAAAAATGAAAAAAAAAGGTTTGAAAACCACGGATCTAGATGGAGAACTACTTTTCGACATTGTCTCTTCTGTTCAGGTCTGCTTCTCCAGTTTTCTTCAAATGAGAAAGAGAGAGAAGTTCCGTAATTTTGTTTTGGATTCCAAACCGTTTTCTGTATTTTCAACATTTGAATTAGGCTTCAAGGAAAATGGATAGCGCAGTTTACAAGCGTAGACGTCCTAAAAAAACATCTGTTCAATTTGAAGAGACTCAAGGCCCACACTAAAATTACGGTAGAGCTTGTTGAACTAAGTTTCCTTTAGCAGATGACACGGTTGTAGTTACCCACTCAGAGCAACTTCTAACTACATCAGTTATCGTGCCATTAAATAGTGGAAGATGTTTTCTAAAAGCTAAACAAAGTACTAAGAAACAGGAAAATTTAATGAAACACAGAATAATGCTGAAAGAAAAAAATAGATTGCAAAGATAGAAACAGACAATATTGAGAAAGTGCCAATGGTTTACTGTTAACGTGTATTGGAATTGTTGATATTAGCATAGTCTGGCATAAGGCCAGAATAATTAGATACTTAGTAAGTATCAAAATCACTAAAATACTAATCAGTTTTTGAGTCGAGCTTGCTGTTTACAGTAAACAAGTAAACTATTTATAGATATCCATCATATTTGAAAATTTCAGTTTAGTATGGTACAAGATTACAGGTATTTGGCACCCAGTGAAGATCAAGCTCACTTCAGATCTCTTCTATTAGCTATGGAACTAGTAAACCAAACTATTGTGTCCTTTTAATATTTAAAATTTCACGTTACTGTAGTAAAAAAAATAAAAAAAATTAAAGAAAACTGTATTAAACGACGATATAAATCAATCCTTCTATAGAACTGTGAATGTTGGATAATTTCTCCACATATGAATAAGAGACTTGATGCAACAGAAATGTTTTTTTTTCTACAGATAAATGCTGAAATTACTATGAACAGAATATGTGGTAAACGAGGAGTTTTTTTTTTAGTTTTTTTTACGATACATGTAGGTAGAATAAGCAAAGGACAGTTGTAAATTCTGGAACGCATGATGAGAAAAGAGGGTTTGTTGAATTTGACACTCACAGGGTATGATGAAAGCAACAAAAGCAGAGGGAAGCAGCAAGTAACATGCGTAACGAGATTGTGTTCATTGATGGTGGAAGAGGGACTGGGAGTGTAGTAATGCAATGGATATTGCTCGAGAGTTACATAGGATAGAGGAGTGCCATAATCGGCCACGCCCTGAAGGCTCTCGGCTCAAAAAGATGAGGGAATTTACATTGATTAGACTGAACTATGTTGGTTATTAGTGTGCATAAGCGACTATGTCTTCACAGATTCTACTGACAGGCACCGTGACTACAATTGTGATTATTCACCAGATTTCGGAACCACTTGTGCTACGACTACCTTGTTTGTTTGCCCTTTTTAGCAGGGGTTATATTCCATCCTCTACTGTCCACCAAGTATCATGACTTTGATTTCGGAATGAGTTTTAAACTCTGTGAAATAGTCCGGAACCGGAAACTGTTAAAAATATTCCACTCGTTTTGTAAAATCCAGCACAGTTTCTTAAAACAAAATAACATTATCGCTTCTCGGCCCGTTCAGCATAATAGTACACTATTTGTTTAAAAATATCAGTTTGTTTTTCATTTTGTTTACCTAAATTTGAGGATTAAATGCTCAAGCCAGCAAATGTCGACGAACTAGTAGACTGTCCATTATTATATATATATATATATATATATATATATATATATATATATATATATATATATATATATATAGATATATGGGTGGGTGTGCGTGTGTGTCTGAGTGTACGTGTTGCTGTATGTATGTGTGTTTGAAAATGAAGGCCGAACCAATTAAAAATAAAAATTAAGAAAAAAAAAAAAATAAGAAGAATCAATGAGTTACTGATTTTATTTCTTGATCTCGTGGTTGAGAGATTTGAAATGAGAACTGAGACACACTGTCGGATACGTACATGACATTTTACAATGTTTTTTTTTTTTCTTTTTGTATTTTGTGTACTTTAGTCTACAGACACTGTTATTCAGTCTGAGACCGTTAGATTTAATCCTCTTTGTTTCATTTTTGTAGAAGATTTTTTGCGCTTTACTTCA
>CAHIKZ030004396.1:2572500-2580000 GCA_903632075.3 Acanthosepion pharaonis
AAAATATGTCTTTCGACTGGAATCGAACCAGGCGAAATTTGTTGTTTAAAAACATAATTTGTGCTTTGTTCACTTGATGCTTCATCTGTAGTTAAATGTTATAGCACGTCATTTCGTGTAGGATACTAGTTCGATTCCCGTCGGAGGAAATAAAAATAAAGAAAGGAAGAAGACAGACAATAGAAAAGAAAATATCTAGACATAAAATGTGATTGAGGTGTAAGAAAAGAGAAGAAATCAAGGGAGATAATGATGTTATCAATGTTATGTAAACCATTCCTATGTAAAAAAAAGATACGTTTACGCTTGAGATATATTCGATGAGCTGCATTGTCTGAATGTCCAATCCATTGGCTGAAAGTGCGACTAGAAAATTTCTTGGAGGGGTCAGTGCAGAAAATCCATTGCTGCAGGCACTGAATCGTCTATCCGTGTTTCCTAGAAGTACAAACGATCCTTCTTTCTCCCCTATTTCTCAAAACATTCCCGTCTGTCTTATCCATTCTCTTCCGTTCTTACACGAGTAACAAACAAGCGCCAGTTCCATTTGTTTCTTTATTTTCTCACAGCTTGTTTCCTATACTTAATCGCCTTCCATTTTCTTTTTTTATTTGTCTCTATCCCAATTTCGTTCTGCGCAATGCAAATATAAACAGAGATTTTGCGTGCATTATGAGAAATTGATTCCAAATTCAACCTCGACATTTCATCACATTTCTTGTCTATAGCATCAACCGAATCCTTCATTAAATATTTCGCTTTCTTTATCCGCCATGTTGACCAAAGTTTACAGACGCCCTCATTCGTTACCATTTTTTCATTTGCTATTTTTAATGCATTTTTAATTTTCATTCGTTTTGCATATTTTTTTTTCTTTTCGTTCTTCTGTTTATATTTGTTTGTTGATGCATTTTTAATTCACATTTCTATTCGGTCTTTTTTATTGTCATTCACTTTTTACTTTTAAGATTTTCAATTCGTTTCTTTCATTACGATTCTTTCATTTTTTTAAATTTTCTTTTTTCTTTGTCATTTAATTCTTTTTTTATTCCTATCTTTCTTTCTTCATTTCTTTGATTTATTTCAATTAATTACGTTTTCGATTTCTTCTCATCATTTGGATTTCTTTTATTTTCTGTTTCAATTTTTCTTCCCATTTTGTCTTTCATTCTTTTTACTTAATGCATTCTCTAATTGTCTACTCTTTTCCTTCTTTTCTTTCTTTCTTTCTTTCTTTCTTTCTTTCTTTCTTTGTTTCTTTCTTTCATTCTTTCTTTTGTTCGTTTGCGCTTTCTTTCTTTTTTATTTCTTAACCCATTCCCTATTTGTCTACTCCTTTTCCATTCGAAAAATTTCTCTCCATATTCTCTACTTTCTTTCTTTCTTTCTTTCTTTCTTTCTTTCTTTCTTTCTTTCTTTCTTATTTCCATTAATTTCTTTTACTATTTTTTCTTATCATTAGTGATATCCCCCTTTTTTCCTTATTCTCTGATTTCAGCCTTTTCCCTCTTTCTCTCTCCTCGTTTAATTCATCTTCATAGTTTCGTTTCTGCTTACAATTTGAAATATTAATCCTCTTTTATTATTTTAATTTCTAATATCCATTAATAATGTTTTGCAACATTTTGTTTCGTCTTCTTTATCTTCCACTTAAATTCTCTTCTTTTGAATGTTCCTCATAAAAGACAAGACTGCTATATTATCAACACTTATCAGACTACATATACAGATATAGAAACAGTTATTTACTAGGTACGGCTTAGTTTAGGGGCAAAGTCATTAGATACATACATACATACATACATACATAAACAGCACATTTAAACATTATATATATATATATATATATATATATATATATATACGAGAAACATTGTTTTTTTTCCGTTTTACATAAAATAAAGAAACAAGTAAACAAAGAATATCTTTAATCCATTAATATCCACCATATGTTTGTGATGATGGGAATCAAAAAATTATAACTAGAAAAACATTAATATCAGATTTTAATTTTAATAATCGAAAAAGGATTTTAGGGTAGGCCTGAATGTTTTAATAAAATTTACTACGAAGAAACACTATAATTTTCATTTGAACATTAATAAAGTTTTTCTTCTTCTTCTTCTTCTTCTTCTTCTTCTTCTTCTTATTATTATTGTTATTATTATTAACTAAATTCTTCATATTTATGGAAAATCTTCTGACATTTGTATTAGACAATTGAATCATCGGACGAATGCTTAAACAGAATGAAATCCAAAGAAAGAAATCTTCAACTATGTCTGAATTAGGATTCTAAAATAAAAGACTCGTATCACTAAAACATTATTGTCTCCCCGCCTCCACCGAAAAAAAATATCTTACAATCAGAAAATATTTTCAGGCTTTAAATAACCTGCAAAAGGTTGATAAGCCGTAGAAAATGAAATCAATCATGCAATCAATAAAAAGTTTAATTTGTATTTCATACCATTTGACTTAATTGATTGTAATATTTTTCTCGTCCCTTTTTTTTGTTTTAAACAGTCTGCTAATATTCGGCCGAGAAGGTTATATATATATATATATATATATATATATATATATATATATATATATATATATATTTAAAGATATTTTTGTAGGTACAAAATTTAATGATCGAAATAAAAGTGTAGGTTTTCGGGACTCGCCATATGCGAACATCTTTTAAATAGCAGAGATTGTTCTGCCAAATTTAGTGTCGACTGGTTCACCGTGTTGGCCCGGTCACACTCTGTATTTCATCTGAAGGTTCTGGAGGCGCTTTACATCGGGTCCCGCAAACCTTCTTTGTGCAAACAACGTAAGTGTTTGCTGGGACTCGCTGTCATCTGCCTCTAGTTCCTTCTTGCATATATACAGGTATATATATGTTTTTTTTTCCACCTATTCTTATTGTACATTTCTCTGTTTTAATTTTTAATCTCCCGTGGAAGCCTGATGAGCAGGAGCGAAACCGGTTGCTTCCACCCCTTGTTTTTGAGTTTTTTTTATTATTTAATATTGTTTTAATATGTCTTGTAATATTAAATTTTACACTTTTATTTCGATCATATATATATATATATATATATATATATATATATATATATATATATATATATATATATATTATATTCATTTTCGTTTCATTTTGGAAGTGCTATCTCATGATCCGGCGTCCACGTCAGACCCTACGCTAATCAGTGTCCAGATTCATGCTATACCTAAGTCATCCCTGATGTACCGTTCCATAGAACGATTTTTCGCTATGCAAAGGCAGACTGGGACAACGTTCGATCCTACATGATGGAAACTCCCCTCCTAATCTTCTTCAAGCATACAGTCTCAAAAATTGCGGCCCATGTTTGATTGGATCCTTTCTGAAATGGAGAGTTTTATACCCACCTCCCTCAAAAACAAATTCCAGCAAAAACTAAAAAGCCAACCCTAGTTCACCACTGAATGCTTCGCAGCCATACCTCACCGAAACCATTATTTTAATATCTATCTTAAGTGCGAAGTAGTTCGGTCCTCACTGCATTCAGAACTGCCTGCAATCGTTGTAAAAAAAAAGTTCTAGAAAATGCCAAATGCAGCCACACATGAGCAGTCCAGACCAAGGTGGAAAAATGGAGAATAAATGTACGTAACATATAATTTAAAAGCGGACTCAATACAGAGTAGAGCTAAATATTATTTATTTATAATATTAAAACTTGTTAAAAATCGTTACATAATTGCAATTATGTTTCTACACCACAAATGTGTCTCCTCGGGCAATATTAAACAACTGGCTACTGGCTGCCAGCACCGGGTTAAATACTATAACAGACTGAACAGCTATAATACTCTTTATGAAATTCAATGAATATCTTTAAATTTATCACACAGGTGACTTGTAATATAACCGCCAGTAGTTTTACATCGCCCGAGGAGACACAGTTATGGGGGCGAAACATAATTGCCATTATGTAGCGATTTTTAACATCTTTACTTTTAATATCCTAAAAGAAATAATAGTTAGCTCTAGTACTGGGCGCTCTTTTAAATTAAATGTTACGTACAATGGAACTATCTCCATTTGTTCTCATTTTACCTTGATATATATATATATATATATATATATATATATATATATATATATATATATATATATATATATGTGTGTGTTTGTGTAAAAAGGAAGAAATATAGTTTTAAAGTGCGCTATATTTATGAGATAAAGTGCTCAATATCAGAGATAGAGCATATGTAAATATATATATATATAAAAAGTGAACATTGAAGTCAACACTCAAAGGCGACAGGCTGTTTCATGCTGGACGCAACCGTCAGCCTGACGATTGCATCCACCAGTGTTGACGTCAATGTATATATATATATATATATATATATATATATATATATATATATATATATATATATATATATATATTTATTTATATCGACTATTATTTCAAGTCTGATAAACATGGCTATACCCTGCCACGCTGGCATATGACGTGTTGGCAGGTAACTTAAATTTAGCGTTAGCCTTTCTACTAGACTAGCTGTTCAATCTGTTCAGCTATTTAACCCAGAGCTGGCAGGCGCATAATTTATATATTCATATAACGTATACACCCTGTCAGTTCTGGGTTAAGTAGTATAACATATTGAACATCTATAATAGTCTTTATGAAATTGAATGTATATCTTTGTATTTATCACTCAAGTGACGCGTGGTATAACCACATTTACGGATCAATTTCAATGAAATGTCTTTATTTAACTACACACGGCACATTAACATCATGCATATTACTGAACACTTTCCGACATTTCTAGGTTTTCTTTATTAATTTAACCCAAGCAAGGCAATAAAGCCACTACGACGCAACGGGATACTGAATGTTAGAGTACGTGAGAAAAAGAAAAAGAATATTAAGGAGAGAGAACATGAGAAGAACAGGAATTAAAAATACAGAAGTTAACGATTGACATTGCATTTAAAATTTTGAAAATCAAAATTGACAAGCACATAAGAGACCAGAAGATAGTTCCACAGGCAAGAAGTTAGACAGAAGAAACTGTTAACATAGAACATACAGTTACATATAAAAATTTCAGTTGAAAAATAATGAGGCCTATTTACCAATCTAGTACTTCGCTTAAATTCATAAAGTCAAATGTACGAAATAGGAAAGATTATCAAAACAATTAAAAATATTTACTGAGAAGGTTTGTTTTGCTGTGTTTTACGGCATATCAACCTGAATGGATTATTTAATGCCAAGAAAGATTTTGCTGGTGATATTTTGTTTTGTCAAAAATCTGTTTCTGGTAATAATTTTTTCCTTCAAAAATGTATTGTTGGTAATATTTCTTTTCCTCAAAAATGCATTGCTGGTAATAGTTTTAATTTTTTTTTTTTTTTACAAAGTATTCCTGCTATTAAAATCCATTTTTACCCCAGTTTCGGCGTTAACTATTTGCCCATAGCTGGGGCCCTAACAGGGTGCTACCACCCCGTGTCAGGGTGGACCTGGGAACAACAGCAATTAAGAGGTGGTTCCACGCTCCCCAAAACCTCAGACGTAGTTTATCGTCTTACCCAGGACGCGGATATAGTTTATCGTCATACCCATGACGCGGATGTAGTTTATAGTCTTACCCAGGATGTGGATGTAGTTTATCGTCATAGCCAGGACACTGCTGAGAAGGCATAGGGAATCTAAGGCGGTGGTAAATTAAGGAAACCGAGATATCAAGTCAGGACACATAACATTGCTGAAGCAACAGAATTTCGGTAGGTATATATCCCAATTTGTAAATACTGAGTGTCTTACAGATTATATATATAATGACATTAATCAAGCATCTTTGAATTTCCATCATCATATTTGATACTTAACTGACATGACTGCTTTGAAGTTTCATCATGGATCCTCTGGCTTTTTTGTTTAATTCTTTCTTGTTAAAGACAGTAACATTTCCTGGACGGAGGCTAGTATGGAATTGGTGACCTCCAATCGGTATTTGGCATCAAACATCGATTTAATCGATCTGTATGAACAGGATTATCAAACAGACGACCTTCTACGGAGGCTCTATAAAGTTCTGATCCTCTAAGTGGAATATGATGTTGTAATCTTTTCAAATGCTAACAGATCAATAAATAGCAAGACGTATACAAGCATCGAACGATCAAGGTTGGTGGATTGATATATTTGGAGAGATAGAAACTTTACAGGTGAGCAAACAACACGAAAAGCAATTCGTAGTATGTTACTTTTTTTTTTCGATTGCTCCGTCAAGGGACATCAATAAGTCTGTTGACCAATGACAAAAAAGCGTCATTTAGTTGTTATGGATTTTATTTTCAACATAATCTTCTTCTTTGTCAATGTTCTTAAATCAGAATTATATATTAAGTACTGATGTTGAATATTATAAGAGAATATTTTAATAACGTATATAGCGATTAACACGTGTCAGGCAACAGTCATTCTAATCTAAATTCGTATACGTATATTTATTTAGTTTTCAACAGACACGAACGCATCCATTAACACAGGGAGATCTACCGTTAAAAATTATGCACACACACACGATCTCTCTCAAACACACACACACACACACACACACACACACACACATATATATATATATATATATAATGAAGATGTTACATACGGACAAACAAGTACTCACAAGAAAGATGCATTTTTGTTTCGATGGGAATGCATCTCGACAGGTGAAGAACAAAAATGGTTATCTGTTTCTTTAATCATTGAGCACGCTTTTAAATCAATGCTATGAATGTCTGAATTTTTATTCCTTTCATTCTCGTTACATTTGTATGTCTATCTATCTATCTATCTATATATATATACATATCTATCTATCTATCTGTCTATCTATCTATCTATCTATCTATCTATATCTATATCTATCTATCTATCTATATATAGATAGATTTAATTTAAATAATTATATTGAAGTTTTCGGTTCTTGTTTTGAAACATGGGACTTCTTATGTCGCGATTTGGAATCATATTTTTAAATAAATAATTATATATAGCCTCTTTTTGTCTGTTTGTTATCGAAATCCTCCTAAGGATTTGTTGAGAGACCTCCATAACCACATATATTCTGAAACTACATTACCCAGTGTACTTGGGTAAGTATATTTCATTTTGATCAGAGGGGTTCCGGGGGTGCACAAACCCTCCACTGAATTCTTTTTCCCTTTGATATAACTTAAATTTAAATTTGAACAAGGGAATGACTTCTATCCAAAATATAGAAGGAGAAAACCAGAAGATGGAGGTCACATGGGCAAGATCACTGAGTAAAATTGAAATGCATCATATTTCTCCACAAAATGTAACAATAATTTAAAATCAGTCATCATATTTTTGACAAAAACAATGAGACACACAGCAAGACACGAGTAATATATATCCGACGAATCACTGGAAAGATCTGACATTGTTTCCAGATTTGATTAAATGA
>CAHIKZ030004396.1:2585000-2677500 GCA_903632075.3 Acanthosepion pharaonis
TTATATTCAATGTTGCCCGGGAAAACCGGTTTTTTAGCTAAATGAATGCTATATTCCTCACAAGGTTTCCAACTTAGATAAATTCTACATTTTGAATGCTGATTTCTGAAGTCACTTGAACGCTTGACACAACAGATCCCTACCTTTCTAATCTGACTTTGTTTAATTTAGTAATTGACATTATATATATATATATATATATATATATATATATATATATATATATATATATATATATTTGGTTGATAGATGTGAGTTTGTGACCCTGGGTTTCCTTTTTTTATATATATATATATATATATATATATATATATATATATATATATATATATTGCCATTATGCATACATATAGTATAGTTGCAGTAAGGGCTCTGTCGGGGTTGAATAAACACAAATGCTTCTGATCAAGCGTCTGCAATAGGGATTGGCTAGCCGCCCTAGTAGAATACGAGCTATATTAGTCAGTTATTATACTATTATTATGAGACTTTGTGTTTTCCAAATGTTCGGAATTAAATATGGTAAGAAATAATAAGTCATAGTGCTTGGTAAAAGGAGACTTTGGATTCAAAGTTAAAACTACAAATGCTTTTTTTCAAAATTCTATTTATTCTGCATAGTTGATCTTGGTCTTGATTATAACCGAAAGGTTTATCGAATTACAAGAATGCAAGAGAGTTCATATAAGAGCATACTGAAGAATACTGAATGGTGTCGGCATCGACGTAGAGGTAAACTAAAATGTTGTTAAAGAAGGTGTTGCAATTCGTAGAGGGAAGACTTGCAGAAATAAGAGATGAATCAGGCATACAGACAGTTGGAGATCCACCAAGCAGCTGCTGGTGCCCCGCCTTTGTGTATCACTGGGACTCGTATTATCTCTAGTAAAGTAAAAAGTCAAAACAACTGAAAGACTTCCACTCGAATTACCATTGCTGATTCCGTTACATGAAATGGTAAGCCAAAATCCATCGTACAGAATTCCTGAAGATGGCTGACCTCCAAACTTTCAACACACACTCCAGTCGAAATAGTCTCAGATGATATGACCTAGGGCATATGACCGGCAATCAATGGCGTAAACAATTGTTTGTGGACAGAAGAAATGCTTCAGTCATTCCATGACGATCTCTCTTAAAGACGTATAGTTGGTGTACCAGCAAAATTGTCCAAATCATCTAACAGCATGGGATAGCTTTCCATCTCACAAAAAACACTAAAATAATTGGGTTTCTTTTTTCTAGGTCTCCAGATAAGACATTTAGCCATCTTGACACCATTTGGTGTATAAATCACTGAAAAAAGTTATTCAGCTAGAAAGAGAACAGGTTAAAATCCTTTTGTATTAACCCCACTATATCTTGCCAACTGAGCAATAGTGAGAGGAAAAATATTATCCGGGCCTTCAGTAATAGTACTAACATTCATACTCTGGCTACGATCTTCAAAGTCCATTCAAGAACCATCAAGAGATCGGTGAATAAGTTTAAAAAAGAGCGAGCAGCCCAGAGGAAAACTGGATTAGGAGGTCACAACAGGAAGATAGATCATCATTTTAACTTAGATCTAAATACATTATTATTGTTCAAAGTAGAATTCAATAGTGTTATAAAAACCTCGGAGAATTCCAGTAAGATATCTTTAATCATTTCTAAGTTACAGCGATAAAACGATCATTTCTAAGATACAAACTTAATCTAACAAATGTACAATTTTGCTCTTACATGATTTGGACATTTTTGCTGTTACAACCGATAAATTGATCTAAAACCCTAAGTATGTCCTAGAAGCGTTCTGTGTAGCAGATTGGAAGAGGTAATATAATACCCTATAGTACACCATATAAAAACTCTTTGAAATTTGAAATATATGTTATAGCGGCTTGCTACTCCACAGCTATGGCGTCTCTGGAAGAATTTACACAATTATCAAATCTTTTTATCAAGTAGATACATAAATGTTTTTAATGGTCATTCTCCTGAAGCTCATCCGCAAGACCCTCACCTTAGTCCTACCATATTTTTTTATTTTTTATTAGCTATCCTTCCAGGAAACTCATCTATGCAGATAATACGCACTTCCAAAAATCAAGACAATTGGAATCTTGAAGCAGACCTCTTTTCCGACCGAGATCAAACGTGAAAATAAACTGGCTTACAATTTTCAGATTAAAAAAAAAACTCTTATCATTTCACCGTCAACGTTCAGCTCTTGAATTTTCTCAAGTCAAATTGAACGCTTATACTTTCAAGGTTGCTTTATACTTTGAAAGCCTAGTGGGGCCCAAATTTGCACCATACGATCCAATGGTAAAAATGCTGAAAATATAGTGGGCTCATTCTATATCGTTCCAAGAAATACGTAGATTCATCTACCGTGCTTCATCTTCACGAATGACAGTTTAAAGGGAAGAAAGATGGCGAATTGATGCAATATCAATTCAATCATCACTTTCCAGCCTTGATAGAGTTCTCTTCCTACATTGCATATAAAGATATTTGGAAAACAAGTCAACAGAATCGACATTAGGATTGCGTCCAGATGCTTTGCTTCACTTCTCTAATAATTTCCTTCACAAAAGACATGAATAATATTTCCAGTGAAATATCGAACAATCTTGATGATGAACCAAAATGACTCTTATATTTATGGTCAGACTAAAATTAAGAATCGATTGAAAGTAATCAGTGGCGAAAAAATATGCAGGATTCTTTTCCTTAGACGAATGAACAGTTTTAAAAAAATTACGAGCCAAAGTAGTTTCAGATTGTATAATGTAGAAACGTTATCTCGATTTTCTAGACGAATTTTACAATTAGCGCTTAGAGTTTTGATAATTCCAACAATTATTTAAGACTAGGTTAAAGAGAATGTATGTATTCTAGTGTTCGAAAAGTAATTATGTATTTCACCGGTATGAATGGTGAGTCAACAAACCAATGCAAAACCAACGTTGAATGGTAGGAACCTGGCTTCAAAATTAGTTTATCATCACTTCTATCCGACGTTGTGTATTTAATATTGAATTTCAGTTTTTATTTGAGGAAACTTGCAAAGAAAGAATTTCGGTTCTATTAAATTTTGCTTGAGAACCAAAAACAATGTCTTTTAATGAAAAATGCCAAGCTTTCATTTTTTCATCTATTGTTACAGGTGATGAAAAACAGGATTTGCAGGCCAAAAGAAAATTAAAAAAAAAAAAAAAAAAACGAAACGAGAAACCAGTGCAAATACGAAAGACCGGAACACCATCTACAAAAGTGTCTGGTGGAATATGAAAGGCGTCTTGGTTCTGAAAGATGGTAAGACCTTTAGTGCAGACACTTATTGACAGCAAGTTTTGTCGTATTGTATTAAAAGTGCCCTGCTTTGGTAAAGAGAAAAGGTGGCATTATCAGACATCAAATGGCAAACTGTGCAAAAGAAACCACAGAAAAATAAGATCACTAGAAAAACGAAAAACGGTACTGCACTGTTACGTGACATCTGCCCTCCTATATGACAACAGTGAATGCTGGAAAATCATGGAAGATGAAGAAGAGATTTGAAAGAACAGAAATGTGGTTCTAGGGATACGATGGACTGAACATGTGAGTAACGATGAAGCTTTAGAGAAAATGGAAACAAAGAAGAAACTTATTCGGAAAAGAGAGTTAAAAAATCTCTAGAGCCCAAAATGAGGAAAGACGGCTTGGAAAATTTTATATTTAGACTGAAGGCAAGAGGGACAGAGGGGACAAAAGCATAACATACTTAGTGAGCTTGAGTAAATGGATGGCTGAACAGGGGTGAGGAGAAATAACAAAAAGACTAAATTTATCAAGAACTACAAAGGACGGGAAATTGTGGAGAGCCATGACCACCTATATCCAGAGGGGGGATAAAGAAGAAAATGGCTGAGTGGATGTTCCTCCTTCTTTTCCTCCTCCTCCTCCATACTCATCGAATTAAACGCCTATAGATATTCATTTGTATTGATCACTTAGACATTTCATAAATGGATGATCATTCGGAATGATGTTGAAAACAATATTTAAAGCCAGTTTTTGCGGGGCGTGGGGGTGGGGGTAGTTATCAAGAATTCTTTAACCGTGGATTCAAGAATTTCCATTCCTGTTGGGTTTCCGTTGTTGAAAATGAAGGTTTAATAAATAATATTTAAATTAATTAAACTCCAGGATGGTCCGAAAGTCGTGTCACCCCTATACAATATAATATTCAGATGGTTGACAAGTTTGGAAGAGAGTCTGCTTTCAAGTTCATGGAAACATGATCGTGTGCTTTCTGGCAAGAGCATGGAGAATGTCTGACATGACTTCATTGCCAAATTTGGGAAACCAACTTCTTTTTGGTAGAGGTGACAAGACCTTCGGACCACCCTGTACATTTATTTTATATCCTTTCTGGTAAAAACGTACCTGCTTTTGGTATATCATCATATATTCGATATATACAAGGTGATTGAAAAGTAACACCCTATTTTATGTATAATGAATTCTCCCGTCTAGTATTTTTACAAGACGGGAGTATCCATCATACATTAAATAGAAAGTTACTTTCCAGTCACCATGTATATTGTATGTATTTATTTGTAAATAAATCATCGAAAAATTCATACGTTTTCATGGGAAAATTGATTACGTCCATATATCAAACGTGGTATTATGTCGCTGGAGGAAGAATGTGACTGATGAATTAATCTTTTTGATCTTCGGGACAATGATGTATGCATAGATCATGAAAGGGTTTAGCATATACCCGCTTAATCAATAAATTATATCCCTTTACCTTTGTGCTGTATATTGTAAATTTGTACTAAATAAATAATGTCCCGCTCGTAGAAATCTCCAAGTCATTGACTTCGTTTCTGATCTTAGTAACATTGACTGGAAAGATTTTTTATTTTTATTTTTGTCGACGACTATATAATAAAGCTTCATTTCCATCTTGCATCCTAACTATGTGGTAGAAATCTAAACAAGACTGATGGTATTGTAAGATAATGGTGCTATACACTGTGTTGGCGACCCTCTTATTCAGTGCCTTCGCTTTTTGAAGTTTTATTTAACTAATTTAAATAACAATTCATAATTATGACTTAATAATAAATCCAGAGACCAGGAGTAGTGCCCCGGGCCATTGAATATATGAAAGACAAACCTTTAAAGTGAAAGCCTTTAATGGAAAATGTGAAAACTCTAAATTGAATAAAGAATGGAAAATTGTATGCTGAAGTTATTAAGATCGTTTTTTTTTTTATAAATCGAAATCACTCCAAGCAAAGCAGTAAAGCCACTAAGGCACAAGTGGTTACTGGATGTAAAAGAATTAAGAATCAAAAGCATTATTGAAAATCCAGAGGAACGAAAAAAACAAAAGATAATAATTGACATTACATTTAAATTTTTGAAGATCAAATTTGGCTGGAAATCAAAAAGTCGGAAGAGAGTTCCACAAAATAAAAGTGCAAGAAAAACTGTTAGCATAGAATTTACGGTTGCATCTAACCATTTTCACTGCACCATGATGAAACCTTGTTGCCAATCAAGTACTGCGGATAAATTCCTAAAGTTTAGGGACCATAGTAAAGAGCTCATCTAAACAATTGTCATGAAAGAATTTATAGAAAAGGCACAGGGAAGCAATTTTATGGAGGCAGCGGAGTGACTGAAGCCGAGACGCCAGGTCAAGACCCAAAATATTGCTGATTCGTCTTCGAATTTTATCAAGAATCTACGGTCATAACTAATTTTTAAACATAACGTAAATTTTATGAGAGTATACTGTCATATTTTTTATTAATCATTGTTTATCGTCGTACCTAATTTATAAATTACATTTCATCTGCAATATGAACGATTAACACAAAAAAAAAATCATATACAGGGTTCGTTATTGTTTACGATTTCAACCATCCGATGGCAGTATTGGAAATATCTCCTCAATGAATAGTGGGGATGGTGAGTAAATTGTATATATCCGTTGGGAGAAAAGTAACCACAAACAGGTTAAGATAGTAAATAAGAAATGCAAATAAATACACTAAAATATCTTTCCAAATAGACTGTATAAAATTTCACTTTATATCAGGGTAGGAGACCTAATACCGATGTCCAAATTTGGCCTGGATGAGGCTTGACTGCTCTCCGAACTAATATTAATAATGTTTATCCAGCCGATAAATGCTTTTCCTTATTCTGAGTGTTTCACGCGAACATTCTTCAGAACCATGCATAGTATTCTGTACTGTCCTAAAAGTACTGTCTTTTTACACTTGACCCAGATTCATTGTTGTTCCAAACCAAATACTAGTATATTCATTGACACATTGACTTTTTGCATTAAAATTTTCAGTTTTCTTTTTCTATTATTATGTTTTATTTACAAGAATTCATTTCATCATAACCGTAATTTTTTCTGTTTTAAATCTTCTTTGTGTCTTCTTAAAAGTTTGAAAAGAAGCCTTGATTAAAATAAGTTATTAAGAATTACTCGTGGGCCCCTTTCATAAAACATAAAGGAAATTCTAACATGAGACATTCATTGATTTGAGACAAACTATAACTCGATGTAACAAAATGAGAGATTCCCATATTTCAAGCGATTAACGTCCATTGTTCACTCGTGTCCATTTGTGATTCAGCCAGCAGAGGCAAAACGTTTGCCAACCACAGCCTTACATATATACATGCGTATATGCAAAATATATTTTCATATACTTTTTAATCTTATCTCGGGCACCAACTAGTAATATTGATAAGAAATATGCAAAAAATATACAAACATTCTCTCCAGAATCTATCTTATATATTTATAAGTCTACCATTCGTCCATGCTTAGAATATTTGCTACCACATATGGTACAGTGCGCCTGCTATTTACCTTAAGCTCGCTGATAAAATCCAAAGAAGAATCAGCGATATTACAGGTCCTGATCTGGCGGCTCGGCTTCAGTCACCTTCCCACCAGTGCAAGGTTGCCTCTCTGTGTCTTTTCTATAAATATTTTCATCTTAATTATTCGGATGAGCTTTTCGTTATAGTACCTTGAGTTTTTTTTAAATTTAAGCGCAGCACTAGACTGGCGTCAAGATTTTATCAATTTACAGTTGAGCTGGCTAGATGTAGCCGTAAGTTCTGTGTTAACAGTTTCTTTTCTCTTACTTCACACTTGTGGAACACCCTTCTGGGTCCATCCTTTCCAGACAACGTTAAACTGTAAAAATTTAAATGCAATGTCAATCGCTATATACTGTCCACCTTATTACTCTTTCCTTTCCCAGCTCATTATTAATGTTTCTCTTCTTCTGCACCCTGTAACCCCCTTGTGTCTTAGTGGCTTTACTAGCTTGCATGTCATACCGATTAAAAAAAAAACAGTTATAAACCCCGTATTGGGGTCCATGTGTGAATATTTGTTTAATAAATGGAAATCTTGACCTGATATTTGTGGCGATATTTAATAAATGAATCTTCACTCAGCAAAAACAAAAGTTGGTGTGGAAGATTATATTACGCCATTATTTGAAATAAATAGCACAAAAATCTGTATTCTGATTCTTTAACTCGGTTCAAACAACAGACATTGTTGCCAATGGCAAATGTTCCCTCAATATAGTCGGCCTTAACTTTTGATTGCGTGAGCGTACATATATGTTTGTGTTTGTCTGTTTATTTTTCAAATGGTAAATGACGAGTGTATGCGTGAATGTGTTAAGAGTTTGTGCTTAGGGGTGAAACAGACAATGAAAACGCATAGAACGTCATCTTAAAACTCTCGGATTGGCAATTCTAAATTGGGAATTAATTTTGAAAAGAAAACAAATATCAATTCTGTAAAGAAAACACTTAAAAGAAATCAATGTCGAGCCAGCAAATAGCATTTTCAGACTTCTCTCATAAATTTTAAAACAAATTTCAATCCCGATCTTTAAAACACCACAAAATTAATTAATAATATAATTAATTTTTCCCTTGGAAATCATTTGTGCAATTTTTAATACAATATATATATATATATATATATAATGAAAAATTCAAAATTTAATTCGCCTCCTGTGAAGTATTTCGGCACTCCTACAGTTCTAGCTGTATAGTAACTTTGAATAGCACTGGCCTTTAACGTAATTTTTGTTCTCATAATTATTGATGAAATTTCTTTGTATAATCACAAATTTTCTCATTCTTAAAATAAATGGCAGATGGGCTACCAACTCTGAGTTCAGAATCAATTAAAAATCGAAACATCTATTTTCGCTTCGCGCCTATTATAATATATGGTACCATTCTTTCAGGACCTTTTAATAATTCATAACTAATGACAATATTTTTCTTTCTGATTTTCAGTGTACAACATACTAACTACGGGTAGTGTAACGGATATCAGCGTCGAACGTAGAGTGGGTGAGACGGGTTCAAATTCCTGGCTAGTCCGTGTCGTTCGCAAATACACTTGGGTGAGGCAATAAACTATCTCTTCTCTCCCCATCAATGGCATAAATAGCAGGGTTGATTATACCTTGGGTTGCATGCAGTCAGGGAGGAAGAATTACATGAAGATGCAAACGTGCAAAAGGCAACGAGAATCTATCCAACTGTCTATACAAAAATGTCTTAGCAGCTCACAGACGATAAAGAAACATTATCTTTAAGGAACCCTTATCGTCTATATACTATATGGCATTTAAACAAAATGAATAGCGATTTCCGAAATCTGCAAGAGCAAATTTGCGTAAGAAATATGAAATTCACTAAACTTCACTGTGAATGGCTTCCATATTGTTTTGATTGCATAACATAATAGTTAATTAATGATAACCTTTTTAAATTATTACGTATGGCCTAATATAAATTTTTCTGAGGAAAGATGAAAGAGTCATAATACACAAGTTAATATTTTGTATAATTTTTTTAAGAAAAGATAAACCACTATTAAAAGATCTTCCTTTTGTATTAGTAATATTATATTCATAATATATAAATAGGCTCTATCAATTTAGGCAATTTTATTTTTTAGATATTTATTTGAATGCGTGCGTCATTTAAAGCTTGTGTTGAGTTTAAATTCTGAGCAATGCCGTTGTCTTTGCTTTCGCCAAAATACCATCGGTATGCAGGTTATTTAAAAACAGAAAACATTTTTAGATTGTAAGAATTTTTTTTAGATAATAATGATTTAGTGATACAAGTTTTACTAATTAACTAATAGCTTAGAGAATATAAGGTGGATTCATACCTTTTCCCAGCATTCCCACAAAGAAATCTCGGGTCATGAGTATATATTGTTTGGGCTTCCGTAGAGTGATCAGTTTATAATGAATTTACGTAAGAATCTGGACCTCCTTATTAAATTTTAAAAAATTACATTATTTCTGTGACCGGGAGTGTTTAATCTCTTGAGTGGTCGGAAAGTTTTCTCACCCTGACATAACATAATTTTATATTCCAACTCTCTTTAAATTGAACGATACCAGAATACCCATCATTCGAAGGACGCCGTTCGGAGAGCCTTTCTAACAATCAACAAAGCACAACTTCGTAAAATATCACACAACATATGGCGTCGCATCATTTTGTTCCAGGAAAATGATGGTGTTCATAGTGATCTTCTCGATGTGTGACAGCGTCAATGAAATTGAATATTCTCGTTACTTTTTGGTATGGGTGCTAAGATTTTCGGACCACTCTGTATATTAATATGAAACCAAAAAAAAAAAAAAGAAAGGAAATTCTTATTTCAGGTTGCAGTGCCAGTTTTACAACGTCACCAAGAAATGAAATAAAGATTAAAAATTAAAATCAACAATTATTAATTTTGATTGTATGACGTTTGCAACTGGGAGCTAAATAAACTAATTCATGAAGTAACCAACAGATAAAATATTTATAATTCTTCTGCATTTAGATTCTTGCCAGCAACTTAAACTTATTTGGAAATGGGTCGAATCAACCAACGCCAGTAGAATAAAACATGATTCATTTATTATTTAATCGCTCAGACATTGTATGAGTCTATTACGCCAACCATCACGTTCCTGCATCAAGATCGGAAGGCCATTAGGGAGGCATTCTGTGTGACAGTGGTGTTGAAACGACAATAGCTTGGTTTTGGGGTGTACTGAATGTTATAAGCCTGTTATTTCTCTGCTGAACCGTGAAAAACAGTCCAAAAGAAATATCGGATACTAGATTACGATATACTTCGTTAATAATTTAAGATTCTTTAATCTATATATAAAAAATGTACCCTCTCTGTCTGTCTGTCTGTCTGTCTGTTTATCGAACTCCTCCGAGGGTTTGGGAGATAGACCCCTATAACCATATATATTCTGAAAATACATTACCCATACTTGGATATTTCATTTTGATAAATGGGGGTCTCCCGGAGCACAAACCCTAGACTAAAAATGTTTTCCCGTTGATATATATTAAATTTGAATTTGAACAATGAATGACTCTTATCCAAAATATAGAAGGAGAAAGCCAGAAGATGGAGAACACATTGACAAGAGGAAAATGAGAAAATATGGATGTCAAGTTGGTCAAGAAATCACCAATCAGTGGATAGAATCATATAATACGTATTTGTTGCAAGGATTCAACAGGTATATAAATGAAGAAATTTGCTCATCAATTCATTTAATTAAGTATTGCATCAAATACTTATCAAAGGGATCAGGTCAAGCTGCTTTTGCACCTCTCCAATGAAAATTATTTCCCTTTGATTTAAATTAAATTTGAACAAGGGAATGACTCCTATCCAAAATATAGAAGGAGAAATCCTTAAGATCGAGGTCACAGCGATAAGATAATTTTTGATCCCCGGGGAGCAAAAATCTCCCACTGAAAAATATTTTCCTTTTGATTTAAATTAAATTTAAATTTGAACAAGGGGATGAATCCTATCCAAAATATAGAAGGAGAAACCGAGAAGATGGAGATCACATCGGCAAGATCATTGAGCAATATTGAAATACACCATTTTTCACCATATATATTATAACAATGATTTAAAATCTGTCATTATTTTCTTCAAAAAAAAAAAAAAAAAGAAAAAAAGTGTGACACACAAGGCGCGGGAAATTTGGCTAGTGTTTTATAAATGGATACCAGTTTCTCAAAGACGATTAATTCTTGATGTTTTTTGAGTAGCTTTTAATTAAAAATGTCAAGACTATTAGGCTTTGACGTTTTTTTCCTCGAAGAATTAAAATATTCTTGTGTAAACACTTTGTAAAAAAATGTAAACGGATATTAGTGTCCTCTAAGTTGAACACTTCACAAAAAGCCACTCTGAAGAGGAAACAATTTCAAACACTTTGCTCAAGTTTAAAGGACGTCGTCCATTGAAGTAGCGTAAAGATGGCCATTAGCCATCTGTGGAAATGAGTAAAACGCGAAACGCCATTCAATTACGTCATAGCAACAAGATTCACTACGCCACTGGTCATTAGCGCTTGCAAAAATATAGCATTAAATATTCTTTCTGAGGTTGCTTAAGCGAATAAAAATAACGCAGAGATACTTTGAAGATTTTAATGGGGTGATCCATTTCATCGACAGTGTTATTCTTGTATAAATCTTAATTTATACAGCTTTTTAAACTGTTTCTCTATAAATACTGCAACGTTACTAGCAAATGTAGCAATTAAGATGAACAGACAGAATTCTTTTATCTTTGCCACAAGCTGAGGCTTTTATCGAAATAATGTTGCGTATTGCAAATTTTCTGTTGTAAGGTTTCACTCTCATACATATATCTTATAGAATACTGATCCTTTAATATTTGACACAACCGCACTAGGTGGCTTGTCCTTGTGCTTTGGGGCTAGGCTTAGTAAATATATATTATATTCAGCAGTCATTTTTTCTGTTGATACACTCGATTTGTTACAGTAAACTGAGTCTCTTAAGTCATAATGGGGGTCACTTCGACGTGGCGTAATGGTTAGCAAGCTTGTTTCAAAACAAGAGCCGAAAACTTCAATATAATTATTTAAATTAAATTGAGTTAAAATAAGCTCTGTTTCATCTTCAAGCGAAATTTTTTTTGGAATAACGTGTTTCTGAAATTTTGAAATTTACGTGTTTTAAAAATTTCAGAAACACGTTATTCCAAAAAACATTTCGCTTGAAGATGGAACAGAGCTTATTTTATTATTTAGTTACATAATTCTTTTTTATTTGGGTCTGAAAAAAATAACTACAGCTAGATTTTGAGCTATTGTCCCATCTTTATTCCAAAATTTTATATTTTATTTTATTTTATTGGACTCACCAAAATTCCAGATTAAAATGAATGCGCCTCCACACTTGATAAAGGGAAATTACCATCATCATACACATTTAAAGAAGAATTCTTTTATCGGGATTTTATTAAAGTTATATTCTTCCTTGCTTTGATAGTTTTTTTTAGTATTTCTTTCTATATTGTATTTAAAAAAATAAAACCCTTTACAAAATACTACAATTGGTAAAAAAATGGAGGTGGGGGCAAGGACCCTGGGTTTCTAAGGCCCTGTATTAGGTGTAAAGAAGAAAAATGAGGAGAAGGAAATATGAACAGAAAGTTGATACTAATTGAGAAAAAAATCATTGACAAAGAAACACAACTTAAAATTTATACATCTCTATTAGCAAAAGGAAAAGAAAATCGTTTCCATGATTTTATAAATATTAAAAAGAGAATCAAAGATCGATGTAGTCATTGTTTCCTTGAATTACTTCATTAAAACTTGATTAAGGTTATATCTGCCATTCGTGTCACAGTTGCAATTATACGTCTTTTACATTACGTATTTTAAAAGTAACGATAAATCTTTGAATGCCTCAAGGCCAGCATCTGATCTATCATTCGCAATATTTCATGTTTTATCATCTTATTATTTTGTGCGTATTAAAAAAAGAAAAAAAAAAGAAAACGAGAATTGCAATGAAAAGGCCATTAAAATAAAACAGAATAAATCAAAAAGAAAAAAAAAATGAAAAAAAGGACATACATTTTCTTTATATTCCTAAAATTAAAAAGAGAATAAAATGTGTCAGTCCACTTTTTTTTTCCCTATTTTTAATCCATTCAATGCTTGGCCAATCATCACCCTTTCTTGTCAACAGGAGAGATTTCTACTTCATGACCCCGTTTTCTCTTTTGTAGTTCATAAATCTACTAAAAGGTTTAGTAAATTCAAAAGAAATGAAGGAAAGAATGAACAAGAGTTAATAATAAAGTTAATTTCACACCGAAGAACTGCAAAGAAGACTAATATATCCTTAAATTCATTGATATTAATGTATGAGTGTATATGTTTATATATATAAGAATATCGCATTATCTATCTATCTATCTATCTATCTATCTATCTCATTCTGTTCATATCTATCTATCTATCTATCTATCTATCTATATATCTATCTATCTATCTATCTATCTATCTATCTATCTATCTATCTCATTCTGTTCATATCTATCTATCTATCTATCTATCTATCTATCTATCTCATTCTGTTCATATCTATCTATCTATCTATCTATCTATCTATCTATCTATCTATCTATCTATCTATGAAATGGACAAAGTCCGACAATTATTCATAAATACTTCATCCATGGTCATCTGGAGGATGAATATTTTCTGTGAAAATTTCTCGGACATTCAGGCCGGTAAATGTTGTTTAATACTGTTTATTATAAACATAGTATTTACTTAAATATTTATATCTATAAAAAGAATGTATAAATATAAAAATGTCTTAAAACTATCTATCTATCTATCTATCTATCTATCTATCTATCTATCTGTATTTACCCAAATCCACACCACAAGGCCGGTTTTTAACGCAGGGCTTTCCGAGCGCGCACGCTGGGGTAAAAAAAATTCCCGTAGACCCCTGTATTTACGGGGTCGGTGGCTATCTACTTCCCAAGATGAGACTGCCAGAAGGCTTAGCCTCGTCTGAGTTTCTCTCCATCCTTTAATGAAATCTGCCTCTATCTCTAATAAATCTAATCGCTCTCTCTGTCTTTGTCTGTCTGTCTCTCTCTCTTTCTCTCCACTCTCTCTCTCTATATATATATATATATATATATATATATATATATATATATATATATATATATATGTAGCGAGCAAAGCATACTTCATCCAGTGTCATCTGGAGGTTATGTCGATCAAAGGTGTCTCGGTACTAGTGACCTCAAATTATATGCGTAACCCCAAGCTTCAGGTTCACAAAAGTCACGGGCAATGAACCTTTAATTGTGAAACTACACTATAACTTATGAAAACGCAACCAAAAACAGAGGCACGTATCTATTTGTATATAAAGAAATAGAGAGCGAAACTTACAAAGATAATAATAGTGACAAAGTTAGATTATGAGATAAACCTACATTTCATATGAATGTTTTCTAAACGCATTTAAAATAGTTAAACCCTAAAAATGAGGATCAACACAAAAGCTCAAGTTTAATGCCGTATATTTTCTGCAAGCCGACAAATGAAATGAAATACCTATCTATCCATCAATCTTTCTCTCTCTCTCTTCTGTCTGTCCGTTTGTCCGTCTGTCTTTATATATCCTATACGGGGTGCACGTTCGATTCCTGCCGGAGGACAGACATTTTTCTGACAAGATTTCTCGAATATTCACATCGGTAGATGCAGATGGATAAAAAATAGTTCTTAATTAGACGAATAGAGCTTCTACTAGAATATCAGTAGCCATAATAAATAAAGTTTAAACAAAATGAATTAAAAATATCCATTTCTAAAAATAAACTGTCTTTATTTACATTACGATACTCAGCAGATACGGATATTTCTAGAATCAAGCGTTAGTGTTCAAAAATCAATATTCAGGATTTATTTGATTATATAGGTGGCCTGACGATTGCGTCAAGCTTGAAACAGCCTGTCGCCTCTGAGTGTTGACTTCAATGTTCATTTTTATATTTATTTATATCTCTAATATTGAGCACTTTATCCCATAAATATAGCACACCTTAAAACTATATTTCTTTACACACATATATATATATATATATATATATATATATATATATATATATATATATATATATATATATATATATATATATATATATATATATATATATATATATATATATATATATATATATATATATATATATATATATATATATATTTATATATATATATATATATATATATATATATATATATATATATATATATATATATATATATATATATATATATATATATATATATATATATATATATATATATATATATATTCATAGATATTCATATATATTCTGTTTATCCGTTATTTTTATGAATACAAATTTGGAATTTGCTAACTCGAATGTTATCTGTGGTTGAATGGTTAATCGTACGTCAGGTCAAATGACGTTTTCCGTATAGGAATGCAGGTTCGATCCCTATCAGAAAACTCGTATATTCTCGAACATTCAGGTCAGTAAATGTAATTAATACTGTTTAATTAAAACAGAGCATTTACTCAAATAAGTTGTATCCATAAAAATAACGTATAAACAGAATATATATTAAAATATTTGTCTGATTTAATTCATTTCAAATAATATATATATATATATATATGGAGAGAGAAAGATTAATTTTGTAAAGAATCTGAAAACACAAACTTCAAGCAAAAAAGAAAACTTTTGTGTGTCTTCTGTATTTTTTAACGGAGCATACATAAAATGTTCCTGAAAAACTTCAAGTCGATTATTTGCAAAAGCACAAGCGCTCGTCTAGTTTGTCTTTTTTTTTTTTAATTAATATTTTCCCTTTTCATTCTGGCTTTTCGGTTTTATTTTTATTTTTAAATTTTTCTCCTTTTAACTTCCCTTTTTCTAATACATTTTTACGTGCTTCTTTCTTTCTATCTTTCTTTTCTCTTGTTTTTCTTTTGTCTTTCTTTCCGTCTTTCATTACTTTTTCCAGTTTCCTTCTTTCTCTTCTGTTTTCTTCATTAATTCTTTATTCTTTGTCGTTCACCCATCTTCTGTTTACTTATTCATATTACTTTGCTTCATTTTTATTACATTTGCTCATTCTTGCCTCTACTTTCTTTATTGCCTTCTTCCCTTCTCTCTCTAAACACACCTCTTTCTTCCTTGTTTTCAGTTTCCTTCTTCTCGTCTTCCCCTTCACTTTCCCTCTTTCTTCCTTGTTTTCAGTTTCCTTCTTCTCGTCTTCCCCTTCCCTTCTTCTCGTCTTCCCCTTCCCTTCCCTCTTTCTTCCTTGCTTTCATTTTCTTCTCTTATTTGCCTTTACTTTTGATTCGCTTTTTTTATTCGTTTACATTTTCTCAATTGCTTTTACTTGCTTGTTTGCCTGCTCGATTTATCGTCTTTCTTTTCTCTTCTTTTCTCTCTCTCTCTCTTTTCTCCTTCTTCCATTATTTTTACAAACCAACTACTTATCTCTTGCTGCCGTCATCATCATCATCGTTATTATTATAATTATTATTATTATTATTATTATTCAGAATGAGAAGACATTATAAGAAATCAGATGATCTTCGAAAAATGTGAACTGATCCACAAAAGAAATATTCAGAACGAAATGATGCAACAAGGCCAGGATCAGAGTTTCCTGCAATATTTAAGCAGGTTTCACAAAAAGAAGAATTAAAAAAAGACCCCCCCCCCAAAAAAAAACAACTGAAACTAAAAAAAAAAAACAAAAACAAAAAAAAGAAGAACAACGGAAACTAAGAAATAAAAAAACCTCTTAAATATAGAGTTCTACGTCAAAACAACAACAACAAAAAAACAAAAAACAAAAAAAAAACGGCAAATGAAAAACTCAGGCATTTTTTTTCAAGTCTTGTGATTCGTTACTCATTCTCTAATATTCCGAATTCGTTCCGTTCGTGCGCAGAAACACTGAATTCTTACTTAGATTCACCTAGCCAATTTAGGTTAAACCGTTATTTTGGGGTTGTAAATAAGCTACTCTGAAAAAAAGATTGAACTTGACGGGAGCAGAAGCACACATTCAAGCGAATAAAAGAAAGAAAGAAAATAGGAAATCATACTGACAATATCCTGTGAGTTAAGCATCAGCTGATTGTTGAACTCTCGACCCTAGCAAACTGATACAAGACACAATAAGCCAAAATCTCACCCCAGATATCAAGTAGAACCCATATAGAAGATCTATTGCTACCATTCTGGAAAACTAGTCGGTTTATTATGCCACATCAGGAAATATCTGATTGCTATACTCTCTAAGTTTACAAGAACCAGATCAAGCCAAAAATGGAGTATATCTGGGATGGAGGCTATTTTGAAAGAGTTCAACAGCGTCTTTGCGGCCTTGTGGGTGATTATTTTCTATCCTACAAGCTATTTCCCACAGATAAAGCGTCACTTGCTTCTCGCTACTCTATCGCTATTTCCATGGCATATGTTCTGACGAGCAAAATTCCTTGGTCCCACTAACCATGACATTTGAAATTCTACACGTCATGCCATCTCATTCATTTCGTAATCCATTAGTAAGTAGTAAGTTTTACCCAGACATCTTCTTTCCAAAACCTGCTGCCTTGTGGAACTAAATCAGAGCAGGATTTTCCTAATCACTACAATTTTGACCACTTCAAGTGTAGCTAACTGTTATCTATCCAACATAAAGTCATGAACTTCACTTCTTGTTGTTCCGAAGCTCATCCAACACCACAGATTAATACTCTACCTTGAGTTGCTCTTGAGCCTTGTATGGGTGAATAATTCGCACCTGACGAGTTGGCAGAACAACGAAACTTTAAGTTGCAGGTCGAAAATAGGTATATGCATATTTATTAATATATCCTTCTTAGCTCTGTCTAACCACATTCAGTACTAGTTATTTAATTTAGTCACATTAATATATATATATATATATATATATATATATGTGTGTGTGTGTGTGTGTGTGTGTATGTGTATGTGTATACAGTGTGTTTCAAAAGTAACCTATATATTTAAAAATTCCATATATATAGAGAGAGAGAGTGAGAAAGATATATCTATCTATCTATCTATCTATCTATCTATCTATCTATATATATATATATATATATATATGTGTGTGTGTGTGTGTGTGTCTGTGTGTGTGTCTGTGTGTGTGTGGACATTGATGACAACACCCAGTAGCAATGTTAGGGTTAGGGTTAGGGTTAGGGTTAGGTTACGATTGCGTTTAGCATGAAAACAGACGGTCGCCTCTGGGTGCTGACATCAATGTACACTTTTATATTTACATATGTTCTATTCCTGATATATTTTATCATATGTATATAACAAGTAAGAAAAAAATCTAGAATTACTATAGTTTTCGATTTTAATTACATCATTCAAAAGCTATCACATATCTTACAAATAAGATTTCCAGTACATAACATGCGGACCCACAATTTAATAATATATTTTGTGAAACGACACTTAACGCCAGGTGATAATCTTCAAATCTACAGTTAATTCTTTCATAATCTAGACTACAAAAATCACTCACCACGGCAACGCAATCCCGATGCCAACTTTCTAAACATCTTATCACTGATAGCATCTTTAAGCCACCTGGATTAAACAGTAATTCGCTCCCCCCCCCGCCTCACTTGACTTGTGGCAGTTCAAATGTAATATAATTACTTTTTTGCAACAAATGCCAAACAGGAAATTATATTGGTGAATCAGGTACGGAATTCTGTCTTTGGTTTAATAACCATAAGAAAACTACCAAATACGACAGCGTCAGTTTCATTGTAGCTTCAGATTTCAACCAACCAGACCGTAGTATTGATAAAGTTAGACGCGTTCTTTAAGCGTTTTCATTTAAATGATAACAAGAACGCCGACATTTCGAGTTAATAGGCTTTTTAAAGATAAATTTACGCATTCTACGTTTAAGTAGGAATTTATGCAAGCACAATGAATACAGTTTCCACAAAATCCATCTTCAAATCCTTCCACAACCCTGTTTTTAGTAAATAACTAGCTCACAACTATTTTATTTAATCAGTAACATAATAGTTGCGGAAAAAAATCCTGAAAAGTCCAACATCATTTTATTTCCCGTTGAGAAACAGCATAGACATGTCCCAAAATTTCTACGTTCAACTTTCCCCATTATAAATATACAATTAATATTATTATCTTATTGTCGTTTTTTATCTTTCGAATTTCTTTCATCGGCTTACTACACACACACACACACGCGCATGCACACACACACACACACACACACATATATATATATATATATATATATATATATATATATATATATATTAGATAGGTCTTTTGAACAGGAGTAGAAGTTTATCCGTGGTTTCCTGTTTAGGATTGGTTTTCCGGTTCTTTCTAGAGTCTTCTCATTCTCTTTAACTCCATGTAGCCCCCTTGTTTCTTAGTGACATTTTCGCCTTTCTTGAGGTGGACTGATAAAAAATTTACTCCAAACTGCATATTTTAGTAGATACATATATTTGGGTAGACGCTCTTTTCTAAACATTGTAAATGGAACCTGCCATTCAAGAGAAAGGGAAATCCACCGAAAAAGAAATTTAGACAGATAAGGAAATATTCTTTTCTTAAAACGAAGTTAACATTTACGCATATATTGAAGACGACTTTTTTGACACATATTAGTTAGCATGAACAGCCGTTGATATGTCAACCCATATGGCACAGACGTCGATCGACTTTGTGATGGGATGCATGGTTTCACATGCTTGATTAAATATTTCTACAACTTGTGCCACAGTAGCCCTATTTTGTCTCGTACTTTGCTGGAAATCCTACTTTAACTTTTCCTGTCAATGAATCTTGACTGACTTACCAGAAATTTCTGATTTTTCCAGTATTTTTCCCATTCCGGTATAAATGAGATAGTTGGTGTGCGTCAAAAGATAACCGTCCAGCAAGTCAAATGATGAGATCATAAGATCGAAACCCGGGTCGGAAAGGTACTGTTCGTTTATAAAACATCGTAATTCCTGTGTCGCGATGGAATCATATTTTTGTAAAAATATAATTATATATATATATTTATTAAAGACATTTTTATGTTTAACGTTCTTTTTTATAGATATAAGTATTTAAGTAAATGCTCTGTTTATAATAAACAGTATCAAATAACATTTACCGGCCTGAATGTCCGAGAAATTTTCATAGAAAATATTCGTCCTTTGACAGGATTAGAACCTGCATCCTATACGGAACCGTCATTTACGCTGACGTGCCTAACCTCTCGGCCACAAGGAGGCAAAGTCGAAGGTTGAAGCTTATAAGCAGTAAATTCGACCTTGCCTATATATATGTGTGTGTGTGTATATATATATATATGTGTGTGTGTGTGTGTGTGCGTGTTTTTGTGTGTGTGTGTGTGTGTGTGTGTGTAATATATATATTGACCGGCCATTCTGTACATTCAAACATGAAATTCCTTGCTGATTTACACGAGAATTGTTGGGCATGTTAGGCACAGCGTGTTCGAGTCTCATTGAGAGATTATTTTTTAAATCACTTCGAGTCTCACTGAGAGATTATTCTTTAAACCAGAACTGCATTGTTTACTAACAGTCATTCAGTGACGTTCTGAGTCGATAAAAAGCAATGAAATTAAAATGGAAGAAATATAATAAATAAAAAAAAAAAAACTCATAATGCGCGTAGTTTTTCAGCAGATTGTTCACAGTTTTCTGACTTATTCGTTCCTTTTATCAGCTTCAGAAAAACGACAAGCCATAATGAAATATTAACTAATCGTACACAAATTTAATATGAATGACTCCCGAGACGAACATGCTAACTTCTTTAATACGGCTAGGGGATGCTTATACCATTTAAATGAAACATATTATTCACACCCTTTGAATTAATTTTCTGTTCGCATTTTGAAGATGTTCTCTCGTAAAATATACTTTCTCTATCTCTCACTCTATTTCTTTATAACACCCTCACAAACGCACAAATTCTTATACGTGTGTGTACAGGTTCATATTTACTAAGATTAACTTTGACCAGCACGAATATGCATGTGCGTAGTTCTTGGGCTAAAAATGTGAAAATTAACTTTTGAAATTCTAGCTGAAGAATTTAAAAAAATGGCGACAGATAAAAAAAAAGTAAACAGGAAACATATATAAAAAGATAAACATACCAAAAAAAAGCAAAGAACAATTGAAATGAAACGAAAAGAAAAAGACTCAAAAGGACAATACGAAAAACTAAAACTTACAACTAATAGCAGAATAAAAATATAATTGTATGAAAGTAATTTTTTAATAAATGAAAGAAATTCGAAAAAAAAAATATGGCGTCCATCTGCAATAAACAGTCGTATTTTGGCGTGAATAATTATTCATTGGCAGATGTTTTTTTACGGCTCTACAATATCCATCTTTTGTATTCGTCCATGTTGTTCAGTTGATTTTCCAATCTAAAATGTCCACGCCGCTTTTTGATTCCTCCCACTTCTTTTCTTTATATTCGTGAAGTAGAAATCTCGTTTACTTTTAACATTATATTTCTTTGAATGCTGGAGCTTATTCTGGTGCGTATTTACTCAGTAAGATTACATCTGAAATGAAGAGTATGCTGAAGCAATGTAACTTTTATGTTTGGAATAAATACCACTAATTTAAGATAAAAATGGCAAGGAATACTTCATTGTTAAGAAAGAAGAATAAGAAGGCGATTGTCGATCAGCGTATTTTCTGACAGGAATAATGGAAAATGAAGAAAATATTTAATCAAAAGCATATGTGTCGGGTAACATTTACAGAATCTTGTTTAGGTCAACCGGGTTACCACGCATTGGATTTATTCAAAAAATATATCAAAACTTTCATTTACTATCATGATTGCATAATATTAGTTAAGAAAACTGACTGGCAACGAGAAACAAAGTAATAAACGCAGCTGTTTGTTAGTGTTGGCTTCATTTATAGCCATTTTGTATTTAGATCATTTTTCATGCGTTCTTATTGCTGTACATAAACATTAATCGCATCTCTTTGTCACCCACGGATGTTCGGTTGGTGTGATTAATACCGATTCAGTATAAGTAATCGAGGAGGCGAGTTCGAATTATGGTCGAGGGTGTTACATTGAATTATGCGCAAATATACTTGAATCCATCTCCTCTCCCAGCTATGGATTAATTAGTAGGACTTTTACTTAGAAAAATCATTGTTATTCTCAATATTCACTTACTAAAAAGTATTATTATTACAATCTAAAATATGTTTCGATTTTAACCCACAAAGGGTTGATAAACCGTAACAAAAATATCAATCAGTCCCCCGAGTGAGTTTCCGCCAGCTTTGTACTAAATCCCTCGGTCTTTTCTACAAATACATTCACGGTAACCACTCCTTTCACTGGTTCTCAAACTGCATGAATTTAAACGTGCTACTATGTTGGCATCTCAGTCCGACCTTTTCACCGTCGAAATGGTTAAATGTAGCCGTCTCTTCTACTCCAATAGCTTCATGTCTCGAACTTCCCGTCAGTGGAACTCCCTTCCTCTTACTTGCTTCCTTCATAGCTATAATCTCCAATTATTAAAATGCAATGTCAATCGACATCTCCAGATGCCTTGATCTATTCCCTGTTCTTCTCTTCATCCTTTGCTTTATCACACATTTTGACTCTTCCTCCCACTCTCTGGAACTCCTTGCGTCTTAGTGGCACTCCCCCGCCTTGCTTGGGATGAAAAGCTTAAAAAAATTTCTAAGATGATATTTCTTTTGTATAAAATTCAACTGATCAAGTATCGGAATTAAGCGTATCTTTTTTCTTTGAGGATCAGGAACAAAATGACAGTCAGTTGCAAGGAATGAAAGGAAACACTACTTACCAGCGAATGGCTAGAATATATATCATAGAAGATTTTTTTACCTGTTATGACCGATATATATGTTTTTTTTTTTTCATTTTTTCCCCAAATCGAATTTCCTCACCGCCTGATGGCCTCCTCATCACTTCCTATCATTGAGAATTCTTAGTAGTATTCACTTTTTAGTATTCCCTCCCCCTCACTGTTCTGCCATACCCAAGCTCGTTATTTAAGATACTCATTGTTTCCCTCTGTATCTTTTGCCTTCAATATGTCTTATGAGTATCAAATTTTCCAAACATTCTTTACTCATTATGTATCCTAAAAATAACTACTGTACAACTATTTTTGATTTATAGTGGCTTATCTGTTATAGTGAAATCTATCAGTGTTGAAAAATATTAGTTTGATTTGGTCTTGTTAGTTAGACAGCCCACCATAAGAGGGGTATAAAACAAGAAAATCAAATTGTAAAGTGAAAAAACAAATTTATATACATATAAATCAATTAAGGTCTCTACAAATAATATTAATGTATTTTGGTTGATACAAGGTCGTCAAAATGTTTGTAGTAGTCCTTGCAAGAATGAGTTTGTGTATGTAGGCAGGAACGTATGTGTGGATGTATGTATGTATGAGCGTTATCGAAGGGTAGGGATGTCTTTGAAGTAATCGCTCAGTCTTAAAATGTTCCGTTCGTTTATCAAGTATAAAAGAGGTGAGAGAGAAAGGTAGAGATAATAATAACGATCACTTGACGTTTGTCAAGGGGAGTGTTAATACGCTCGTCTCCTCTCTGGTGACAGGCGAATTTGCTCGTCTTTTTTTTTTTTTGTGGGACTTGAAAAGGTCATTTGGGAATTCACTCCCGGATATTATTCGGACCTTTCCATTGGACGACGAACAAACTTCGCGTTGGCTCGCGAAAAGGTCCGTAAAATAATTTGTTTCTGAGAATTGAAGATTATTTGAATTTTGATTTTAAATGTTTCCTAGTTTTCTGTTGGCTGAAAAACATTTCGCATCAAGGTGTGAAATTTCACGAGTTTTGTTTTGTATTCGTCTTTGCGTGTGTGTTAAGCAAAGTTTGTAAATTCGAGTCTTTTTAAATTTCTAACAAAATCAATGAGTCAGTGCTTAGCATTTGAATTTTTAAATCTAGATCTTGCTTTGTTCACTACAGATTATAAGTATTGATGTAATTTTCTTTAAGTTTGTCTCGTTGCCTCCATACTGGAGAGTTATGCTGCCATCCTTTGCAAGTAAAGTGCTTGGAAAATAAAGGAAACCAATCCGGTGAGACTGGAATAACCTCAGAACTCTTACATTCCGTGAAGGCTGCCTTACTGAGGCTTATTATTTATTAATAAGTTAAGACTCTATAAGAATCTAATATTTGTTTTACATCTTTGTAAGAAAAAATAAACTAATATTCGATGAGAGCTATAATTGAAGAAAGGATTTTGAAATATTAATTTTGTTTTAGATAATCTTTTATATCTAAACCGATGGCATTTAGAGGAAAGATAAGTAATTTTTTAATTATTTTTAATTAAATAATTAAAAAATAATTGAAAAAGTACTTTTGACTTTCCTTCCTAACACTTTCGAAATTTTGGTTAATATTTAGTATTAGTTTTTTCGCGATTTTCTTTTCAGTTGAAAAATACATTAATTTGGAGATTCTTGAAAAAAATCAGGTAATTTTCGGAGTTTAATGAAAGTTTCAGAACTTATTCAAAAAGAAATGAAATCATTTTACAAATGTTTGTTTTTTAGAAAGTCCTTGTAAAAATACAGTTTATTTTACATCTCCTTAACCCCCCCCTCTTAATTAATATTATGAAAACTCGAAAAATCGACTGTGTATTTTTGTATTTTTTAATTAAATTCAGAAGACTTTGAAGAATATAAATCATCGACTTTTTGTAAATCGTGAATCGTTTTTACGCAAAATTTAGATCTAAATTGTAAAATACAAAACTCAATAAAACTAAGACATTATTTAATTGGAAAAGCTTTTAATGTATTTTTATGATTAATATATATTAAGGATATTAATGTCTGAAGCCAAATTATTTTTCTGATGAAAATTGAATTTTTACAAGGATTGTTTTCTTTTTTTCAATTTTAAATACAAAATGTGATAAAGTTGTTAAATAGTTTAAAATTAAGTTTGAACGTGTTTATCGCTGGGAATGCTCTTATTAAAAGATCTATTTTTACAAATCTTAAATTTGAAAGCTTATTAGAGTCTGCGAAGGGATTGAATTTTTAAAATAATTTTTTATTATACCAAAAATGTGTTAAAAACGTTTTCTTGAAAACTACGGAAGCACAATTCAGAAATAATTCCCCGTGTTTTAAGAGTTATTTCTCCTGATCGTAAGGATCCGGCCTCATAAATTGCGTTGATTTCCTTCTGGCTAACATGTATCAAATTCTGTGACTGATTATCATTGTCGAATTTTCAAATTTTTTCAGTTTCTTTTTTACATATTTCACTAAATATTTTTTTTTTATTTTTTAAATATAATAATTTTTTTCTTTTTTAGTGAGAGACATACTGCAATTATTATTATTTTTTCTTTTTTAGATTCAATTTTAGGGACGGGAACAGTGCTTTGAACATATCTTCGTTAAAATAACATCTAAAAATCAATGAAATATTAGACTTTTCAAATTATTTAATTTTTAAGAATTACTTTATAGTTAAATAAGCAGGTTCACTTAAAATTCGAAAATACTGTCACTTGTGTGCTTCCGTCCGATAAATTGTCTTGACGTTAGTTGTCGATACATTGTCGTAAACGTCAATTAGCACCTCCAGAACCAATCCCAACGGTTAGACAGGCTTCTTCTATTGCCAACTAAGTTAAGTAATTTTTGTTTCCAATTACAGTGTAATCCAGATATAAGAGACCCGGATATAAGAGAAACTCGGATATAAGATAGATTTTCTCTGGTCCCAAATTAGAGCCTGTGCTAATGTATATAAAATAGACCAAACCCGGATATAAGAGAAACCCGGATATAAGAGACTTCTTCTCCGGTCCCGACAACTCTCTTATATCCGGGTTACACTGTACATTAAGGAAACTTTAATTTTTTTAATTCTCTTAAAATAACTTTTGAAAAAAGTATAATTGAATTTTACAAGATTTTTAAACGACGTATTCCACTTTTGTTTACAAAATTGTCAAAAATACCTGACCTGAATGATTTTATGCAAATTTTGCTGACTCAAAATAAAACAAGATTTTTAAATAAATTTCGGTCGGAAGGATTAAAAATATAAAAAAACAAAAACAAAAAATACTTAGGTCATTCCGCTTAATAATAATATATGTTGATATTACAGATTAACATAATTAGACGATAAAAAATGTTAATCAAGTTCGGGACATTTTTTCATCATGGTAAGCTCTTTTTCAGCAAAGTACTGAATATACCTAATAGTATTCATAAAGCAAAAGGCAATTTTTGTAATTGTATATTATGTTGACATTTTATGAGGAAAACACTGAAAGGCAAAATAGAGCAAGTAAAAATAAGAAGTTATCACGTTTTTCAGACCAAAATTTCCTGATTATTATAAACAGAATTCTGAAAGAAAAAAAAAAATGAAAGTAAAGAAGAAAAGAAAAACGTATAAGGATTTTAATGTCCCGGCAATTAGGGAAGCAAAATACAAGATATGCAAATTTAGTTTAAAAAAAAGAAAAGAAAAAGAAACCGTAAAAGAAAGAAAGTGAGGGAGGCAGACGTGAGGGAGGTGGTGACTAGGGTGGTGGGTAGAAAAGGTGAAATTGTGATGAATCTGGTGCTGAGTGATTAGTGACTCGCTGAGAGTCAAAATGGGAAAACATGCTGCATATTTTGAAACCTTAGAAAAAAAATGAAAGGGGAGATTAAAGGTAGTAAATAAAAACAAGCAAAAAAAAAAAAAACCAAAAAACGTAAAAGCCTCGAAGAGCCATGCTTCCATCTGAATTGACGGGGTATCAGAAATTACTTAAATGAAATACAACAAACGCGTTCGCTCCCGAGCGAGCGCGCATACACACACACACACACACACACACACACACACACACACACTCTCTCTCTCTCTCTCTCACTCTCACTCTATATATATACATATATTAATTACTTCAGACGTTATTTTTAGTGGATACCCGTATTGAAGTAGACGATCCTTTAATTTTATACAATATTTTTAAGTGACTTTATATATATATATATATATATATATATATATATATATATATATATATATATATATATATGAAGTGATTTTTCAAGCGTAGCTTAGATGTGGCACAAAGCCGAAAGCAAGTGACATCCAGTGAAGATCGAACTCACTGCTCAATTATAATTGTTCCAGCGAGACAAGCTTGCTAACCATTACACCATATATATATATTTGTGTGTGTGAGAGAGAGTGTAGATATTAAGATTTATTATATAGTTTTATGTATAATTTATTTATACATGTATGTTATATCTATGCATATATATAATTATATATATATATATTTGAGTTTGTATATAAATAAGTGCATATTATAAAGGCTTACACACACACACACACACACACATATATATATATATATATATATATATATATACAGAATAAGGATGGGGAAAACATTTATTCTGTGTAGTAGGTCTTTATTTTACAACATCTTCCTTGGAAATATAGTGAATATTCAAGAAATAAATTGAACACTATACTATGAAGTTTTCAGAAAAACATTCTCGTCACTTCAAGTCAATTCACTGTCCCATTTACATATATTCGTATATATTTGAGTTTCATTAACACACACACACACACACACTAATTGTTAGTCAGATTTGAGTCCGACCAGGGGAGGGTTATATGAAAAAGTGCTTTATACACAAACCCCAAAAATTGAACGTGCAGAGCTTTAAATAATAAATATTGAAAATTATGAATCGCTAACACACCTGGCACCATGTTTTCAACATTTACGGTTTCGTCAGGTGGTAGATGTTAGTTAAAATTAACTACCGCGTGATGAGACCGTAGTGATTTATAATATATAATTTATTTATAATTTATAATTTATATATATATATATATATATATATATATATATATATATATATATATATATAATACAATACATCTTGCGAAATAAAATATTACCATGGATTTCTGAAGTCTCCGATTTGTTAATTAATTATTATTTACTCTGTTTATTATATTGCGCTTTTGGGTTTTATTTTCTTCCTTGGAATTATGCATACGGGTTACCAATTAACTTTATCATTATATATATGTATTCGTCCAATGTGAACTTTTTCAAGGCAATTGATTGAGTTATTACCCAAATATTAATCTACGGACGTTGTGTTTTTGTTATTATTAGTTACTTTGTTTAATAAAATTTCGTTTTTTGCCTTGAAAAAGTCCAAATTGGACAAAACGCGTCGGCAACTATTACAGATTTCCTATTGTCTTTTACACACACACACACACACACACACACACACACACACACACACACACATATATATATATATATATATATATATATATATATATATATATATATACATATGAATAAACATGTGGACTTTATCAAAGCAAAATACGAAATGAATTTAATTGAACAAGATAACTAATAAAAACAAAAACAATGTTCCTAGCAACTGGAATATAAAGAAACGCTATTTTCATATTGTTTTTATTATTTACCTTGTTCAATTAAATCCATTTCGTATTTTGCTTTAATAAAGTCCACATTGGACGAAACGCGTCAGCAATTACTCTTGTTTTCCTATTGTCATTTTTTTCATAATTATTGTCTTCTCTACTGGTTAAATCGGAGATAATATATATATATATATATATATATATATATATATATATATATATATATATATATATAAATGTACACTTATCCATTTTAACATGCATGCATATGTTTAGATTTAATAACAAATGCTAGAACGAAAATCTAATAAGGGATAAATAAAAATTCGATGAAGATCAATGAAAAATTCTACTGCTAAATGATGTGAACATTTAAGGAGGTTGTGTGGGCAAAATAATAAATGCATACTATAAGCAATAACTGAAAAGAAAGATCAATAGTAACAAGAAAATATACTCTACATGAAATCGAATTAAATCAAAAAGTTAAAAAGTTCGTCTACTAGGCATTCTACTAGCTAAATCATTGAACGTCTGCTAGAAAGCGATTGTTGTTGGATGCAAGTGGTGGCTGGCAACGGTTGTGTTTGCAAAGAGCATAATCCAATATGGCTACCGGCCCGTGAAAATGCTACGTTTTTTTTGTACGTTCAAAAGAGAAGTGGAGTGCGCCAAAAGTACCTGGTTCTGTTGTATTCGTCGAGTTACTCGCTGTAAAAGTAAAGAAGACAGAAGCGATTTGTTTTCAGACATTCAAAACTTACAGGTAGAAAGAAAACCAATGTAACATAAAGATGAAGACACTGTCCGAATGGTGATATATTTGCGAAAGTGAGATTTTGGATGAAAGGTTTGAATGAAATGCTTTATTATGATAGGAGATCGAAAACCGCAAAACTATCTTGAAACATTACTGAACTTAGCGGCAAAAATTCCAAGAAACATTTTTCTAATCTTTGAGTGATACTGTTACATGTTTATGAAAGCAAAGCGAAACTTGCTAATCTAATAAATGGGTGTTGCATATATGTAAGTCATTGGTGTAGTTGATATAAATGCATTTTAGGGCTATTTACGAGGATTTCAGTTTTGGGAAGGAACTTTGGTCTGGTTTCTGCTAATGGCACTGAAATTAATATATATATATATATATATATATATATATATATATATATATATATATATATATATATATCCTTTAAAATAGTGTCAAAAAATTCTAAAAATCCATCTCAGTTCAGATTTATTTCATGAATATATTCAAATATTTATCTGAATAGATGAATATTTAAATATATTCATGAAATAAATTATAATCGAGATGGATTTTTAAGGATTTTCTTGACATTATTAAGATATTGGTCTGATACATTATGCTCTCTTTGGATTAATGCTCTCCTTCGAATTATCCCTACCAATTACTCACTGGTTTATATATATATATATATATATATATATATATATATATATATATATATATGACAAACTGGAAATTTTCTTGTGACGCGTTTCATCTGTTAGGATTTCATCAGACTCAGCTTTGTTAACGTTGCCACGTCTAAACATGCGCACGAAAAGGTGATCAACACTTAGCTTCAATTGTTTTTGAAAGAAAATGTATACGGACGAATTTGTCAAGATAGAAACCAAAAATATTTTTTCAAAAAATATTAATGTACGTGTATATATATATATATATATATATATATATATATATATATATATATATATTGTGTATATCTAGTTCGTATATTTTCATTCAAACAGTTTTGGTTAAATAATTTAGACATATCGCGGATTAAATTTTTGGTAGATTTAGAAAACTGAGTATGAAAAATACCAAAATTTTCTTTCGAATATTTTTATATTTCCCAAGTATTTTCAATCTCATCTGAGACCATCCTCAGGGGTTTAAGTTGTCTGTGAGTATGTATTTGTGTTTCTGTAAATTTAAAGCATTTCTCGTTTTTTTTACTGCTTATGCAGTGTTTTAGATTTCAAAGTTCAAATTTCACGCGTTCTTTTGGTTTATTTCAGTGTGAGTGGAGTAACGTCTTTGTTTTTGCTCATACGTATATAATATGTTTTCATAAACATTTAAGAACTTTCTTGCCATGCTCATAGTTGATTTTATTTATTTGGGGCTTTAACTCTCTTAAAGAAAAGGGCTTCAAGGATTTAAAATTTTGCTTGTTATTGTTTTTATGTAATATAGATGAATTTCAACTAATATCCGTCTAATCTGTGAGTGTGGACATGAGTATTTCTTTAGTTGCTGATGTATTGAGCTATGTCCAGCCAAATGAAATGTAAGGCTTTTTTGTTAGCATCGTCGTAGTAAATTTTCTAAGTCTACCAAAAAACTAATCCGCGAACTTGAAAGGTTCACAACGAAAACTAATCGACATGATATATCTAAATTATTTAACCAAATCTGTTTGAATGTATATATATATATATATATATATATATATATATATATATATATATAATTATGAATCATTCATACAAAAAAAAATATAGAGGTTAATGATTTAAATGGCGAGAATACATCATCGCAAACAATTTCTCGCCATTTAAATCATTAACCTCTATATTTGTTTTTTTTGTATGAATGATTCATGTAATTATAAACTTGAACTGCACGTATTAACAACATTTTTTTGTATTTTTATACCTCGAATTTAATTAATCAGCCTACTAAAACTACGCACGCACACACGCGCGAGCGCGCGCGCACACACACACACACACACACATATATATATACATTTAATAAAGTGGATGAATAAGAAAAAGTAATTCTAAAACAGTCTTTTATACTAAAATCAGATGTTACCAACTTGCCGAACGGTCTCTTGTATTTTCACATTATGCACTGTTAACAGCAAAGACTTTATTCTAAAATTCATGAAGATTGTAAGAAAAGTATTTACTGCGGATTTGGAGATTATACTTATACTAGGAATGCTACCAGTAGCGTCCATCAGCATGAAATATAAATTTTCCACGTTAACTAGAATTTTTTAAGAAAGGATATATGACCTTTGACAATGTGGTGACTTCGTAATATTTACTGAAAACTAAACAAAAATTATGAATATAGGAAGAAATAACACACTTTAAGATGTGAAAGTAAATATTCCATGCAAAAAGTTGAATATAATTCGACGTTTTGAAAAACTCATTCTACACAATCCTTCTTTAATGTAGAGCTACAGTAATCCTAGTTTCGCTTTTGGCCTTACAGTTACCAGTACATCAAGGCAAAAATTAGCAATACATACGTTTTTACTTAATCCTGGTCTCAAACCGCAGCGTAGTGATGTGTGTAAAAAGAAAATCTAAAGCATTTCCTTTAAATGATCTTGACTTAAGAAAAGAATAATTCTGTGCTACGACATGAACGAATATTCTAATCGTCACATCACTTTTATTAAATGATATTGTTATAATTGTTCTATTTTATTAGTAGGTAATGTTGTTAAGTTCTTATTGTGTCTAAATAAGATCTATGATAAGAATGAATTTGTTCATTACATATCTTTTATTGTAGTATGCTGTTATAAGTATTTTATTTTATTAAATATTGTTCTTAATCTCGTATTTGTCTAATAAGATCTACGATAAGAACAAATGATTTATTCGTCACTTAACTTTTATTATAGTTCATTGTCATAATATTTCTGTTTTGTTATTATACATTGTTATTAATCTCTTTTTAAGTTAAACATTTTAAGAATCATTATGTCGACTTGTAATGCATAAAATTGTATATAAAATCATTATTTCAAATACATAAAATGAAGATAAAATTTGCCAAAATCAATGACTTTTAAAATTCTGAATTCATTTTCATCATTTGTAACAAATAAATTTTAATGGATGATATCAACAAACAGAGAATAATTGATCTGCTTCCTGTTTATATTACTTAATCTAGCAAGAATTTAAAGAGGTATGTACTGGGTGTTCCAAAATTCGCATTACCATTGATAACCTTGGAAATTTTATTTTTATTTATCAAATGGAATCTTGTTTCTGTATGTGACAATACATTATGAAGATCGAATTATGGAAGATGATGTCATGTAAATTTTCTTTTGTTGTTATTTCAAAAGTAGATGTTTTCTTATAATTGTCGCGCGACTTTTGGAACAAAAATAAAACTGTTCAGTAAAACTTATTGTAAAGTGAAAAACAGGGTTTAACACGCTCAGTGCCAATAATGTTTGCTTTCATTCATATGTGCAGGCTTATTCTTTAGTGATTAAATATACTCTCTGAAAAGCAGGTTTCACTCAAAACTGGCGTAAAGGACGAAAGGAAGACGAGGCGCGAATTTTAAAAGGGGAAATTAATTGTATTTCGAATAGTCAAATTTGCGAAAATTTTAATTTGTTATTTGGCGCTGAACTTGTCAGTTTGTATTTAGTTATGGATGAAATGAACTTCACGAAAACGGAAATAACACAGGCATAAAAAAATGTGAGGTGTTCTAAATGTACAATCCTGATGAAAGAAGAAGGCCAATGTTTTTGAGGGGGGGAATGAATGCTGACAAAAGAAAAACAATTATAATTCTGCGAAAAATTAAGTTATGAAACAGATGTTAGATATAAGCGAACAAATTTAATTGAGAAAAGTAATGAACGAGCTGAAATTAGATACAGGCCAATGGATGCACAAAAAAAAAAAAAATGAATGATATATATATATATATATATATATATATATATATATATATATATATATATATATATATATGATATAAAATTTGAAATTTGATTTATTTTGTATTCAGCACCCCGACTCCAGACTTTCGTAGATGCAACGTTTTGTAATTATTTGGTCCACTCGTCAGGGGATATCAGCAATTGCCTCATAATCTTAAGAAACTGTAACTACGAAAACCAAACAGACAAACCCAGAAAAATAATCATAAAAATTCTAAATAGTTATCGTATTCGACATAGACATAAAAACAACCCTAAAAGAAGTAGATTTTCTAGATGTCAAATCTAATCTAAAAAAGGTACATAAATAAAAATGAAATAAATAAAAAGTACATACATAAAAGTTACATTAACCATGTAGAAAACCTAAAGACAAAATTACATTACATTACCGCCAACAATAATCAAACAGATTACCTGGCAATTCTTCGAACGAAACGAAGCCAAAAAAGATTTTTAAACAACCCTGAAAGATTGGATTGAATTATCGGCAAATCTCATAAAAAGCAAACAAAAAAAGAAAAAATCACATGGTTCAAACCGACATACAAGAAAAACGTCAAAAAGTGTAGGAAAATATTAATTAAACTCATACATAAACACATCCCTCAATCAAGCACACTTTACGGGATATTAAATATAAACACAGTAAAAATAAGCTACAGCTGCACCGAGAACATGACACAAATGATAAAATAGCACAACAGAACATAACCAACAAACCACCCACACAAACGAAAACTACATGTAACAGCAAGGTATAGAACGAACACACCTTAAAATCAGCAGATAACGATAAAAAAATATGCATAGGAGTAAGTGAAGGACCCTGGAAACAGGGAAACTAACAGCACAAAAACTCCTTAACAAATAGTAAATACGCGAACAGCACAATGCTTTGTAAACATATATGGGAAATTAAAGTTAAATTACACCAAAAATATAATGAAAAATATAAAATAATAATAACCAAAACCGTAAATTCTAACTGGTGGAGAAAATACCTATAATCATATTCCCAGACCAAGAGAAATGACTAAATTAACGATCAGAATTCATCTCAAAATGTAGCACGAAAATAGATTTGGACTCCGTTACAGAAAAATCGAAAACTAAAAGCAAATACCTTGTAAAATAATAGATGTAAATATATACACTATATAAGTAGTCAAGCCAAAACAAGCATACTCAGGAAACTACTGTCGCCGCAAGGTGTTGTCATCAGTATATATATATATATATATATATATATATATATATATATGAAGAAATATAGTTTTAAGGTGTGCTATATTTTTGGGATAAAGTGCTCAATATCAGAGATAGAGCGTATGTAAATATAAATATAAAAGTGAAAACTGAAATTAAAACCCAGAGGTGACAGGCTGTTTCATGCTGGAAGCAATCGTCATATATATGGTCCGGCAAAAGTAACGCCTTCTTTTTTTATTTATTAACTTTAATTGAACAAAATAAATATATATATATATATATATATATATATATATATATATATATATATATATATTTACGCACCATAATACATGGATATTATGGCTAGACAGTCATCTTCTATCGCTGGAGTGGGATAGTTCAGTAGTTGTCCGAAATTGTCTTTGTAATAAAGCAGGAAAGTGATTTTTCTGATCTTCCATGTGGATATTCAGCAAAGAAAAGCACACATTTAATCTAAGATGACGATAAAATAAAGTCGGATTTTTCAGTGGGACTAATACAATCCGTTGACTGAAGCGTAAACTCAAGACAAGCATTTTATCTTAATGTGATGCAAGAAAGACATGCGCAAAGAAAGACAAACAAGAGAAATTCAAGATTTGTTAAAAAGCAGAAATCTTTCTACAACCCAAACCGTTTCAATGCTTTTAACAACATCATATTTGAATCTCACTGGTAAAACTCCTGGCTTAACATTCACTTGAAATTCGTTCTAGATAATCCTGGCTTAACCAACCCAAACCCCACTTCCTAATGCAGTTTTTGTCTTAAAGGAAAAATAAAATCATACTAAGAGTACCACTTCTACTATTGCTTTTGTAATAAATAATAAAATTAAAAACAGTCAAATAGCAACAGTATCGACACTCTAGTAAACCAAATACTATTACTCTTATTGTTATTTTACTACTAATGCTGCTAATAAGGATTATACCACTACCACGAATAACAACAGTATTAATAATAACGATAATGCGCGTAGACTTAATGCGAAAGAAAAACAAAAAAAGACAGAAAAGGATTTATTAATATTGAAAGATTTTGTCAATTGGGTTATCGAAAGTAGTTACAGATTCCACACACGAGAACAAAGACTGAATAAACATGGCGTCCAGAAAACAAGAAGAAGAAACAAAAAAACTATATAAAAAATATCAAAAACAACAACAACAAAATTGGTTGGGGAAATGAAATTCCCAAATTAGAAAAAAAGGAAAAAAACAAACAAACATAATATCAAGATTTTCTATAAGTCCGAGAAGAACTATTAACACCTGCATCAATGTTCGGACATTGAAATCTCTTTTTGTATTTGCTGTTTTAGATACAATATATCATTTGATCAATTTTAGTATTTCGTTTGTATACCGTGCAAGAGGGATCCGTTTTTTTTCCAGTATTAAATACAAGCCTGATTCCTTGCTCTACTGAAATGAAATCATTCACGCTTTCAAATCGAGAAAAATACAAGATAATATTAAGAGGAGGAAAGTAAAAAAAAGGGAAGAAGAGGAGGAAAAAATATTAGAAGCTAAGTAAATAGGAGAACAGTGAAAATAAAAGCAGATGAAATAGAAAAAAAAATAAATAGAAAGAGAGAGAGTGAGATCAGATAGGGAGGAAAAATGATATGGAAATTTACGAGCTGGATTATCAAAAAACGATAATCGTAATTGCAGAGAGGTGTGGAAAGATATAAGAATTGCGATAAATGACAATTTTTAATGGAAAGGCAGAACAAACGAAATATAAATGAAAAGAGACGATAGGAAATATTGCGAATTCTTTATTCGTTTTATACTTATGAAAGGAATCTTTGCTTATATTATATTTACATAAAGAAATTCACCAGCTAAATTGGACAGGAGAAAGAGGAGAGGAAGAGAAGATACAAAGTTTGAAAGAAAAGCCTTCAGATAACCTGTAATCTTAGTTAACACGCATCAAAATTCCACGTGGCCATAAAGCAACAACAATATTACTACTGCTACTACTATTACTACTACTACTACTACTATTAATAAAGGGTAATAAAGTAAACAGACCTGATATTATCATAAAAGACAAGAAATTCAGGAAGTGTATGTTTATAGACATCGCAGTACCATCTGAGAGAAACACCATGATAATACAAAGACCTGAAGATCGAGATTAACAGGATGTGGGGAATGAAGAGTGAGACTGTCGTACCAATAGTAATCGGAGCTCTGGGCTCCGTGAGAAAAGAAATGGACAATGTTACTAACAGTGTCCTAGGTAACATCAACATACAAGCTGGCCAGAAGATCGCCCTACTAGGAACATCCCATATACTAAGAAAAGTGCTATCAATTAAATGGCAATTACTCTATAGACAAAAGTTTGGATGCGGATCTACAGGAAACATATTTATTTATGCAGGAAACATATTTATATTTTAGAAGCATTCGTTTGGAAATGAAAGATTAGTGGCCACAACATTGCTAAAATCAGCTAGAATACTAAAGAGATTAATGGAAACTTGTCACATAATCCTCCTTGAAAGACACGAGACACTACCGTTACCAAAATATGCAGATAATAAAAGTATCCATTTTAATCATGAAATGACTCTTTAATTTAAATTAATTAAATTTAATTAAAGCGGTCCCCACTGACAATAGACAAATAGCGTGGTTCGTGAATTTGGTGACTTAATAATTGTGAGTTCAATTCCAGGGCTGGGCAGTGTGTACTTAGATACGCTAATAACAGGATAATCAATAATTGAGCAGAATTGAATAAAACAAGTTATCTCCCCTAGAAATGGAGAGTGTAACGAGAACTATCTACCCCCGTAGATTAAATAAAAGATTCAGTTCGAAATTCTCTGTAGATTATGCGGATCGACATACATCTGACGAAAGCCGGAAGGCACAACGTCCGAAACGTTGTCATAGTAACAACAAAGATAAAGACAATAGTTCGCGTGTAAATAATTATAACTCCACGTCCGTGAAATTCAGGTAAATGTTATGATGAGTATTTTTTAAGACTACTGTTTCTTGATTCTAGCGATAGCCATCTGAAATCTCTGGCTTCAAGATTCGAATCCTAATAATTATAATAAGTTACATTATTTACCATAACTGAGGTTGTTAGGACGCGTATTTAATCGAATAATGGCAATCGGCGAAGATGGCAATGTTGACTGTATTTTCTTGATTAAAGAAATCTTTAAGAAAAAAAAAAACAAAAAACAATCACTTGAAAGAAATCGGTTGACCCTTCCTTAAGCTAAACATGGGCAAATCCCTTCAAGGTCAAATCTGCAGCGGAATTAAATTAATTAAAATACTAATTGCAATCGTCCCTGAAAGAAGGAAAAGATTATACTTTGTCGTCATCGATGTGCGCATGCGTGCACAAGGAAACAAGGAGTGCTAGAATAAAACAGATGGGAGGAGTTACGGAGTTCGCAATGGAAGGAAAAGAGAGAGAGAGAGAGAGAGAGAGAGGGAGAGAGAGAGAGCGTGTTTGTCTCTGTGTGAGAGAGACAGAGAGAGATAGAGATAGAGAGTGATGAGTGAGTGAATGAGTGAGTGAGTGAGTGAGTGAGTGAGTGAAATAACGCACGCTTCGTCTATAGTTATGTAATTAAAAGAAATTGGTGCTTAACACTGCTTGTGTATCTAAAGTCAAACATGTATGGATGTAAATATCTTCGACCGACTGTATAGAAATACAAATATGTAAATATTCTCAGATAGAGCGCATGAAGAGACAAAAAGAATAAAAAGAGACAAAATGAATAACTATTCTTAGCCGACGAGTTTCGTTCTCTGAGGGATTTTATCAAAGCAATGTCAAATTTGATGAATGTTAGTCAGGTGGTTGAAAGGTCAGTCAAAACATGTGGAGGACAAAAAGCGTCATAATTTAAAGCCTCGTAAATAGTATAGTGACCAAGTAATTTTGAATAATATTTTTTTTAAATGAATATTGTTTAGATTGTGATTTGTTATGAGATCGACGCATGTGGTGAACATCTTCAAAGTCTCAAGTGATGGATTTAAGCGTTTTCTTTTAATTTTTCAACATATTTGCTGTTGTTTATGTTGGCTTGGGAAAGTAATAATTCTTTCAGAAAAGGTGAATTTAGGGAAAAATAGAAGAAAAAGGGGGAGTAAATTTATATTTACTAAGATCTACAAAGGAGAAGAAATTGTGAAAAGATATGATCGCCGAGGGCATGAAGACAAACAGCTTATATAATAATAATAATAATAATAATCATAATAATGATAACCGTAAAAATATTATTATTTTATTATTCAAAAGAAGAAGAATGGAAAAAAATATAACAAATTAATGGCATAATATATATATATATATATATATATATATATATATATATATATATATATATATTTATTTATTTAGACATCTTTAAAGCATTCATACATTAACCCTGTATATTGAGTTACATTTTTGAACTTTGTACTAGGTGAACATTACTATATATATATATATATATATATATATATATATATATATATATATATATATATATATATATATATATATATATATGAGATGAGGTATTGTAAGTATTTACGCTATTAACATATTTCGGACTGTTGTGCTCATCTTTATTTTCATATTCACGACGTCAGGGCCGTTGTATGCTCCGGCCTTCTTCAGGTGATATTTGTTGGAATTTCAAACTGAACCCCTTATTTACTCCACGGGGGTTGACTGTTCTAATTCCACGTGCCATGCCTTTTCTGGATATCTTACTTTTCATTTAATTCCTTTCAGTTACTCAACTCTCCAATTTTATGTTTCACCTGCTGTGGTCAGGTATTGAACTTCGCAACTATTTGAGTCATGTCACTTTTGTATTACTTCAACCAACGCTTTTCTCCTCATGGACCTGTGTTCTTGGGAACTGGCTGAGACATACTGACTAAAGAAACTATATACTTTATAAAGGATGAATATGTTTTGGTAAAGAGAATTTGGTTGGCTTTTGTGTGCGTAGCTTAATAGTTATCAGCCTTGAAAGCGGTGTTCCAGTTGCCACATAATCTCTTGCATTCACTCTCGAACAAATGCCACTGGAGAATGCGTGAATCCATCTCTTTTCCCACATGCTATGGGTTAAATAACAATGTAGAGAAGCATATCTAGACGGCAATCTATCTAAGAGAATTTTAATTCCACCAATATTTCCTATAATTCTTTGCAATTTGCCTATATTAAAAGAAGCTGTGGAGATCCATACCCGCCTATATTCATAAGGAACATTGTATTTATGAATAAGAAGGTCTTCATCTTGCTTTAGACAAATGAACCGCAGGAAATTTCTAAATGTAAAGTGCTTGTCTCGATGGAATATTTATAAGTGACATCACTGTTTTGCCTTGAACCTGTACCAGTGTAAAGAACAAACTCATTCATGGTACTCTTCCCGGACTCAGTTTAAATATATCACTTGATAAATAAACATCTCAAGACAAAGAAAGAGATAATGGTTGCGTGAAAAAAAGGGAATCAAATAGAAATGAAGAAAGAAAGAGAAACATAGACAGACAGACAGACAGATAGCTAGCTAGCTAAATAGATAGAATAGTTTCGCAAGAAAAAGGGTAATCAGAAATAAAGAAAGACATAGATAGATAGATAGATCGAATGATAGATAGATAGATAGATAGATAGATAGATAGATATAATGGTTGCGTGAGAAAAGGGGAATCAGTTACAAATAAAGAAAGTGAGAAAGACATAGATATATATATATATATATATATATATATATATATATATATATATATATATATATATATATATATATATATGAGAAAAGGGAATCATTTAGAAATGAAGAAAGAAAAAAGAAACATAGATAAATAGATAGATATAATTGTTGCGTGAGAAAAGTGGAATCAGAAATAAAGAAAGACAGACAGATAGATAGATAGATAGATAGATAGATAGATAGATAGGCAGAAAGAGAGAGAGAGAGAGAATGGGAGGCAACAAAGGCTAATGAAGCAGTTGGATAATTAAATAATCCGCTAGAAAGAGGAAGATAAACTAATTCAGTAAGATGCCGTATTACTAAAAGAGGAAAAAAAAGGGAATGAAATTTAATTATCACTGAACCAGAAAGAGAATGTAGAAAGAGGCCGAGAGAAGAAAATGAAGAGGTGGAAAAAAAGGGAAGAGAAGAAACAAGAAAGAAAAGCGAGAAACTGGGAATTACCTGTTAGTGTCCATTCATCATTTTATTCTTTCATTAAACAGTTCAGACATAACTGGCCTCGAGCCACTTGTAAGTCACGATATTCATTTACAGTCGACAAGCACGTATCTTATGAGAAAAGAAAAGAATTTTCGAAATTTGCAAATAATAAAAATATCGGTTTCGTCCATGTAAACGACTGGTACAGCCCCAAAATAAAAATCGCAAAATACTTAGCAATCTCCAAACTCTCATCGATCACCTCATTGTGACAGAAATACCGCGACCTGTTTATCTTGAATAAAAGAACTTGCTTAATGTAATTATGCCTACAGACCCCACAGTGAACTAGAAGCAGAGTGAGAGATTCAAGAAATATCAAAAATTTTGAAGGCGTGAAATCGAACGAACGACAACGTTCCTTGGATTTGTAATAGAAAAATGTACTGCAGTTGTAAAGAGACCTCTTGTCCTTAAACCTTTATACATTAAGGCCTGGGCGTTTCGATAGACTCATTAAAGGGATTTCTGGTAGCCCATGCCTTTAAAGAAATACAAAAAAATTACTCTCAAGTACAACTCACACATTACGGAGAGCTTTATCTATATAAAATGTGAGTGATTTTAGATTTATTTTTTATAAAAATAATGTGGAAAATTTCATGAAACCATTTCAGATCCTAAATCTCTGGTTGTGACCCGTAAGGAAATTTTTATATAAGAGCAATCGAATAGAATAATAATAATAATAGTAATAATAATAATAATAATAAAGTAAAGCGTATACCGAAGGTGACATTGCTGTTGACAGGTCAACTATATTTGTTCCTGCTGATTTATTACATTTCAGTACATACAAAATAAAACAAACTTGTACTTATCAATATTAAAGTGGCAATGTCTAAGAGTTAAATAAATGACAGTTCGTGTTCAGATCTACATTTATGCTGGCAACAGTGATTAATATTCAAAGAACAATGTCGAATTTTACACCCTGAAAAGCAATTAAGTCATTGCAGCATATCAACAAATATCAGATTTTTAAATACTGCGCAATTATTATTATTATTATTATTATTATTATTATTATTATTATTATAAATAAGGACAGTGAAATGTTTTAGTCGAGTTGATAGAAATGTGGGGTGAGAAAACTCCAAAACAAGACGTCAAAAGTTAAATACAAAAGAAATGCATGTCCAATGAGAACGGAAAGGTAATTTGACATAAACATATTTGAGCAGAGGACATTTGACAAGTGAAACCAAATCCGTTTTTCCTCTCAAGCAGAACATTGCTCTAAGAATCAAATTTTAAGCTTCCCTCCAAAACAAATCACTCCAAAGTATGAAAGGCAGGCAAAAACAGAAAAAGCAAGAGAGAGAGAGAGAGAGAGAGAGAGAGAGAGAGAGAGAGAGAGAGAGCGCACGAGAGAGATAGCGCATGAGAGAGAGAGAGAGAGAGAGAGAGAGAGCAGGAGCACGAAAGGCAAAGGGAGAGAGAGTGAAAGAATGAGAAAGAGAATGAGAGAGCGGGAGAGTGAAAGAGAAAGAGAGAGAGAACGAAAGAGTGAGAAAGAGAAAGCGGGAGAGCGAAAGAGAGACAAAGTAAAAGAGGGCGAGCGAAAGAGAGAGATTGAGAGCGAGAGAGAGAGAGAGATCACGCGAGAGGTAGAGAGAACGAGAGAGCCCGCGCAAGAGAGAGAGAGAGAGAGAGAGAAAGAGAGAGAGAGAGAAAGGTAGAGAGAACGAGAGAGAGTGATAGCGAGAGAGAGATTGCGAGAGAGAGAGTGAGAGCGCGAGAGAGAGAGAGATCGCGCGAGCTTAGAGAGAACGAGATAGAGAGAGCGCAAGAGAGTGAGAGTTAAAGAGCGCGCGCTTAAGAGAGAGAGAGAGAGAGAGGGCTAGCGAGAGCGAGAGTGCGCCTGTGTGAGAGCGAGAGAGATAGAGAGAGCGCGAGAGAGAGGGTGAGAGAGCCCAAGAGAGAGAGAGAGAGAGAGAGAGAGAGAGAGATGAACTATCAAGCAATATATCTTGCCGAACACATCCTTGAAAGGCAAAGCAAAAATACATGTCAGACTCTCCCCTAGGGTCGTTTCTAAAAAGGCATCCGTGTCTCATACAGAACTCGTTAGCTAGGACGACAACTATTATAAACACACGATAAAATATTTCTTCGAAAAGAAAAGCCATGATAACATAATCAATGTATCGTCTTCGAGAGTAGAGCAACCTTGCTCAATATTGAATTGCAACATTCACTTGTAGCAACGCCATCGTTCAATTCCACAAATGGTTTCGAAATCAATACTATTGACAGAAGAGTCAAAATCCGTGCATGTGGCATGAGATTACATTAGCCCTTATCACCATATGTTTTTTATGGAAGTGAGATCTTCAAGTGCATATTTAATCGCTACACTTTAAGAACAAGCATGTTTACCAAATGAGTACCTGAGTACTTTGATGCACTTATTGTAATCAGCTGAAGACGAGTGTATTCTCTCAGCTCATTAATCGTGACGAAAGTCATGTTTACCTCAATGTGCAGGCCAATAAGTGAATGTTTTTTGTGCAAATCGAGACCAATTAATCACGACCACATGCACCCGACCGCTAGTTTCTGGTTTCCCGCCAAAAAGTATTATTTCCTCCCGAAATTTCAGTGCTTTATTTTTCACAATCAATTTTTAGGCTATATATCTCGATGAAATGCGGAAGTATTATATTTCATATATCGAAGAACTAGCAGCATGGCCCGGCGTTGTCCGTGCTTGATTCAAAACTCGTACGACTCATACAGCAATCGCTATCACTTGACTTGAATTATTTTTGCCCTTCCTTGCCTTTAAAGGAGTGTCCTTTGCCGTGCTGATGTTGCTACATACATTACTTCTTGCCTATCTCACACTGCGATTTTTTTCTAAGCTCTATACTAAATCTGTTACGAAAAAAGAACTAAACAAAATGAACACAAAACGATCAGCTTTAAAAAAAGGACTCGTAACTGGAAAAAATGAATGAAAAAAGTATGTTAACAACAAATACTTTCTCACACCCAACCCAGTTCTGCGGAATCAGAATCAACATTGAGTTTAAGCAAGCGAATGAGCTAACTGGAGTAAAATGCCATGCAGATTTAAATTTTTCCCACTTGTGACGAATGCAGCTATCAATTTTTTTTTGCATGCTAGCATGCTAGTAAAATATTTTGGCTGATATTTGGTAAGTAATATCTCGTAAAGTTGTTTTAGTTGTATGTGGAAGGAAAATTAAAAACTTATGGTTGATTCCATTTTTTTTATCAAAGGTCAAATTTACCCTATGCAAAAGTATTGGATACATCAATTTAATATTTATTTGCCAGTTGTAAGTGCAAGAGAAGAAACATTTAGCATAGAAATAACGATTACATCTCTCAATTGCACCAGTAAAATGATGAAACGTAAGTTTAAAATATTTAAAATAACATCTCTTATTCATTAAAATATATTCATGAATTTCTCCGTATAAGTTATCGACATATATGCACTGGAAGATATGCAGGAAGCACAAAATCGAAACCACTGAGAGATGATGTGAGCACCAACCAGACTCAGTTGCTCAAAATAACGATGTAACTATCCTCTGGGACATTCAAACTGACAGGGAAATAAAGCCAATGGAACTGATATTATCATAAAATACAAGAAATTCAGGAAGTGTATGCTTATAGACATCGCAGTACCATCTGAGAGAAACACCTCCATGATAATTATCAAGAAATTGTCCAAATACAAAGACCTGGAGACCAAGATTAACAGGATATGGGGAATGAAGACTGAGACAGTACCAATAGTAATCGGAGCACTGCGCCTCGTGAGAAATAGAATGGCCAATTTTACTATAAAGTAACATCAACATAGAAGTTGCCCAAAAAATCGCCCTACTAGGAACGTCCCATATACTAAGAAAGGTGCTATCAGTTAAATAACAATTCTCTTATAGGGTCTAAGGACCATACTTTGTACCCGGCTCTACAAGATACAAAGCAGTAAACATATCAAGCATATCATACATAAATAATAATAATAATAATGATAATAATAATAATAACAACAACAACAACACTAATAATAATAATAATAATAATAATAATAATAATAATAATCCTGATAATCATAAAATATATGGATTTTTTCTCAGCCTAGCAGAATTGAGTTTTATCCTAGAGGAAATGGTCAGATGCGAATTGTAAATTTGACAGATTTTTCCTCGGCACCGCTACACCGTGGAGAAAAATAAAATAAAATAAAATTTATATTTATTATTAGCTCTGTTATTATACAGCGAACGCTGTTTTATTATTATAAAATATATTATCAACCTTCGATACTGGTGAATCTGTAAATGTAACACAAAGAACTTTTCTTGTTCATTTCATGTTACGTACGGAATGATGCTTTCCCGAATCGAAAATCGATATTGCTTTAAGTTGAAAATTTCAGGGCCACAGATTCAGAGTTTAAAAGAAAGCTACCGGAAGAGATCAACGCACTCGAACTTCCGGTTGATAAAATACTTTAGTAATCGTCTACAACAGTATATGGCGAATAGTGGCCACCATTGTGTGGATGTCATTTTAAAACTAAATGAATAAAAATTGTTGTTCTTTGAACTATAACGAAATAAAAATTTTGATAGCAGTCACTTTGATCTTTTTAGCTACCTTTAAAATGTGGTAAAATTATGGATATATTTTAATATCTAAGAGTTGTTAATTTAAATAGACAAGATAAACTCAAAATTACTTCTATTTAGCTTAAAAATGCTTTAATGATATTTTAAACATTTTCATTAATATTATTTTTAAATGGAACACGAGTATTTGATACCAAATGTTTAATTCATATAACTGTCATATTAAATAAAATATCATTTGCACATGTTAAATTTAGTAATTTAGTTTTTCTTCTTGGAAATGTTTTCACCGTTTTAAACACGGATATATTATTTGTTTAAGCAACCGGCTGATGTAGAAGTGACTCATATTCAAAATATAAATTAATATTCCAAAGCGAATTTAATCTAAACAATTAGAAGCCTCCGGACGTTCAAACCATATCAACATCCATTTAATTTTAGAGATCTGTTTGTATTATTATTATTATTATTATTATTATTATTATTATTATTATTATTTATTTATTTATTTATTTATTTATTTTTTGCCTTTGATTTTTGGTGTGTACTAATTTCTTTCCGGGTTCTGGTCAGGGACGTAAGGTCAGAAGGGTCATCGTGACATTATCCACTGACCAATTTAAAAACAAACAAACAAACAAAAATAAAAAAAATACATATTTTACATAGACAAAGCTCTTCGTAAGGAGGGGGCTGTACGCATGAGAACAATATTTTGTACTTCTTTAAGGCATGGACTTCCAGGAATCCCTTCAACGAGTCTACTGGAATATTTTCCAATCAATCCGAGGGCTCCAACTACAACAGGGATTGTTGGTCTTTTCAAATGCTACATTTTCGAGATTTCGATTTCAAGGTCCTTGTATTTTGATAGCTTTTTGATAATTATTATTATTATTATTATTATTATTATTATTATTATTATTATTTAATGTGCCTCCTAACTCCAGGTTGCGAAGGATCAGGGCACTCCACAACTTCATATTCCTTTTATCTCTTAGTAATCCGTGTCCTAACAACATAAGATATGCAGAGGACACAGTGTTAATAGCTGACACGGAAAGGAAACTACAAAACCTCCAGCAGAAGGTAGCGAAGGAGAGTGAGAAGAAGGGACTATGCAGAAACGACAAGAAGACAAAATGCTTGGTCATCAGTATAAGGATGAACTCAAAATGCAATTTACATGTCGTGGTCACTAAAATTAACCAGGTATAGAAATTCAAATATCTGGGAAGTGTTCTGACATAGAAAAAAAGTGCGAAAGTGAAGGCGTATTAGCATGGACAAAGATGCCTTCCAAAACCTAAGCAGAGTATTACGAAACAGGAAAATTTCGCAGGAAACAAAGAAAAGAGTACTGAAATGTTACGGGATATCAGTCCTCCTGGTAACCAATAGTGGACAATTTCCTCAAAGATGAAGAAGAGACTTGAAGCAACATAAGTGTGGTTCTACAGAAGGATATTGAGGATATTATATGACGAACATGTGAGCAACGACGAGGTTTTGGTGGGAATGGAAGAGACAGTTGAATTTTATCGGACACGTAATGAGGAAGGAGGGCTAGGAAAATATGATACTCAGAGGACGGATAGAGGAAAAGACGGACATGGGAAAGCAACACAAAAAATACTTAAAGGGCTTGAACAAATAGATGGCAAAAAGGGTTTGGGAGAAATAACAAAAAGACAAAACTTATTAAGAGCTACAAGGGGCAAGAAGATGTGGGGGGCCATGACCGCCTATGTTCTGAAGGGACACGGCACATAAAAAGAACCTTTGTATGTTTGCTATTATTCCTTCATATATTCAAACAAGTTCACTCTCTCTTACTTTTCATATGTACTGTGAGAGTCAAATTATCCGAGTCCTTTACATTAATTTGCATTAACGCAGCCCAAAAAAGAGAGCAGATAAAGGCAGTAGTTAAGAAGATAGCAACAGAAATATGGTTATAAAGAAATCCACTGAGGGTACCTTAAACTGATTATGTGAGTAATGACAAAGTTTTAAAGAATATGGAAACGATAAGGAAACTTATACTTAATATCGGGTAGAGACAGTTGGAATTTCAAGGACATATAATGATGAAGGAGAGATTGAAAAATCTGATTCTCATAGGGCAGATTAAATGCAAGAGGGACAGAGGAAATCAACGTATAACAGAGTGAACTTGATTAAAAAGGTGGTGTAACAGGGTTTAAGAGAAATAAAAAAAGACAAAATTTATCAAAAGCTGCTAAGGACAGGAAATTATAAACAGCCATGATCGCCCACATCTTTAGAGAAGACGTCACATAAGAAGAAGGGGAATAAGTTCAGATTGACGTCACGTCTAAAGCGATAGCCTCAGTGAGGTCGTTTGTCATAGGATGGGTCATGAATCCATTTTTGTATAATAATTGTTTCGACGACATATAACCTAACGTAATTTAACAAATGTAGGATTGTAACTCACACGGTCTTGTATTAATAAAAAAAAAAGAAGAATCTATTTTAATAATCTACAATTCATCAACCCGAATAAATATCAATACTTTTGACTTGCCGAATGTAAATCTGCCTCATATCCTGGTAAATAATGGCATTGAACAATGACGGAAGTCTAGACTTGACGGTTACTAGGCGAATTATTCAACAGGATAAGAAATTATTGAAAATTTCTTTCTAAAGTAGAAACAGTCAACATTACGAAACTTAACAAACAAATAAAAAAGAACACAAACGTGTATAGACAAGGCATAAAATGAATCTACATTCAGAATATCTCACAAGGATATCAAATTAATATCCGTTATCATTAAATCAATGTTTAATAAGAAGCGAAATATTACGCTAAACTAAATCGAAAACACACAAACACACACACACACACATATATATATATATATATATATATATATTAAAAAGAAGAGGGGTGCCGCAAACGTTTTTGGTTGTAATGTGGATTTATTGAGAAAAAATTTCACCTGAAGACGGTTGCGAGACCAGACCAGAAACACGTGTCGTGAAATTATGTAAAACAAAGTATAATATTTTTCTCAATAAATCCACATTACAACCAAAAACGTTTTTGGCACCCCTCTTCTTTTAATATACATACTTTTCTCTCGTTGGAACCACTACAACATATTTCCTTTTATATATATATATATATATATATATATTTGGTTGGATTGATGTGAGTTTGTGACTCTGGGTTTCACGCTTTTGCGATCGTCAGACAAACTAATTATTTTTTTAAAAATTTGGGTTTATGTAGATTGCGTGTATTGGTGTAATTATGGGAGTGGGGGGAATCTTCGTCGTGATATCATCGTGCCAACGCAAACATAGATGTATGTCCGTACACCCGATGAGGTACGCAGACACACATACACTCTCGATCGTCCACTGGGGCTCATAACATATATAAATATATGTGGACAGTTTGAGATTTGACATATGTATGTATATGGGTGGTGTTGTGTCTATACATACGCATTTGTATGTTGAAATTCAAAGATTGGAAGTATAGCGAAAATTTATCGTGAATGTCTCGTCAGCAATCAGAGCATTTTTCTATTTTTTTCGCTGAATAAAATTTCCTCGCATGTACGTATATATGTGTGGTGGGATCTGTGTAAAATTATGATAGGTAAAAATTGCTATTATTTTTATTTTTAGTTTTTTAAAAAGTTTATTTGTTATTATTTTAAAGCTGGTTATTTGCTTGTTTTTGATGACTGTATATATGTAACTGGTAGAAATTTCGGTTTGTAATCCTTATTGGTTATTTTTATGGTGGTATTAAATATGTTGGGGGAGGGGGTAGTTTACGTTAATAATTATGACGGGTTTATATGATAATAGTAGATGTGATGTGATAGTGATGTTGTAAGGGATTGGAGACAATGATAATATAAGTAGCTAATAGTTATTTTAAATTGGTAGAAGTAATTAGTAATGGTGGTGGGAGAATGATAAAAACAATAAATGTAATTATTGAGGTGGTAGCTTGAACTAAAAAGTGTTTGTTGGTATTTTATTTTATTTTGTTATATATATTAATTTATTTTGGTATAAATCCTGATAATTCTGTGAATATATATATATATATATATATATATATATATATATATATATATATATATATATATATATATATATATATATGTAAGTATATCATTCAATCAGGGTTAATTAAATAATATAAACATATTCTGTCTATTTATTTTTAGAATAATCCTTTCAAATTCTGTAATCACTTTCCTGAGATTAAGAAAAATTCATCAAGGAGGCGCCGTTGCTTTTTCTTACCCAAGTACTTTCGATTTCCTCCGTTGGGAAGGGACTACGTAACCAGACTTTATATAAACTATAAGAAGCGGATAAAACCAATATCTTTCTTGTATTAAAAAATTCGATTATAATTCCAAATTATGGAAAATACTCGATCATACCAAATTTAAAAATACCAAATTTCATCTTAAAATCAGGAAATTGCTTACAGAACTAGAAAGGATCAGTATAAAAATAAATAGAGATAATATGTCTATATTATTCAATGTAAGATTCTTGAGTGAAGATATACTGCCTATATACATATATATATATATATATATATATATATATATATATATATATATATATATATATATATATATCGAATTCACAGTGAAAATTTTTGTACACACTAGAATATACCAAAATGGTAAAATGCGGGAGTATTAAAGAACAGCCTCTGACTTTACGATTTTGGTGATACGATAACGAGGTGCTCTCTCTCTCTCTCTCTCTGTATATATATATATATATATATATATATATATATATATAGGATGCGATGCGTAAATTGTCGCCATTTTATTGTTTTAATTTCGTGCATGCGCGTCGTTTGTTTTTGATTTTGTTGACTGAATAGTATAGTAGGGTCAGTTGGGCACCATCTGTGAGCAAAAGAACAAGATAGTGCAATTCACTCAGCCAGAAATTTGGAAACGGTACGCTCTACTGTTTGGCATTCGCGCCGGAAGATTCAATACGAATATTTCAGAGTGTTTGGGTGTCAATCAGTGGACAGTGCAAAGGATTCGGAAAGAGTTTGGTGATTACGAAGGAACTGCAGCTCGGAAATTCACCCTGATCGTTCTGATAAGAAAAAGCATCCGAATATGTTAATGAGGGCCTCAGACCTCAACACAGAGGGGCTTACATCAAGGGCCTTTGGGAGGTAGTGCTACTCTGGGTCAAGAGGGTGGCTACTGGAAGAACGTACGTTTGGCAACGGGACTCTGCAACATATCACACAAGCAGGAGAACTCAGACAATTTCTTCGACCATATCAAACACTATATCTGGCCACCTAACTCAGTAGATTGCAACCCCCTTTATATTTATGTGTGAGGCACAGTTGAGTGTTTGACCAAAATAAAAAAATAAATAAATAAAAATCCCTGTAACACCGAAGATGAAAGTGAGGGCAAAATTCAGCAACTTAAGCAAGGAGATCGTCCAGAAGATTTGCAGGAGATTCAAGAGTCATTTCGAGGCCGTAGTTGAAAGCAATGGCAATTTCATTGAATAAATTTACACTTTAGCATTTCAAGTTATTTTAGTAAATATATCCGAATGAATTGAGAAAAAACAGTGTCATTTTATTTTTTGCGTAATTTAGACGATAATTTATGCATTGAACCCTATATATATATATATATATATATATATATATATATATATATATATATATATATATATATATATATATATATATATATATATATATATATATATATGGAGGAAACAAATATTCCCACAGATACAAATTGATGAATGGAACAAAATACCAACTAAAATTTGCAAATCATTAATTGTGAACTACAAGAAGAGGTTGGTTGCTATAGAAGTGGATAATGTCTATTCTACAAAGTATAAAATGAAGATTATGTATTCTTTTTTGTAATGTACGAATACTTTTTTAAACCATTAAAATGGATAAATGGGATTTATTTCTATTAAATCAATTTTTTCCTGTTTTCTATACATATTTATTTATTATGCATCTGTGTTCAGTTAATTATATGAGAAGTATATTTAAATCATTTGTTGGAAATACAAAATATTAAAAATTTGTGTGTGTACGAATATTTGTTTCCCGCTACTGTATATATGTGTGTGAGTGTTTGTGCCTATCTCTCCCTCTCTCCCTCTCCCTGCATGTGTGTGTACGTGTGAAGAGAAAGCGAGAGAGTGTGAGATATATAGCAAGGGGATAGTGAGAGGTTATTTTTTACTTCCTATGTTTATTCAGGGTTTAGGCATGCCTCTCCATAGATTTCTTTTCATTATTATCTGTGATTTCCCTCGACTTATAGAGAAAGATAGTGCAGTAATGTCATATTGCATTCTTATGATTTCAATACAGCCCATTCTTTTTTTAAGATTGGTTGCCATGGCGAGTACAGTTGACTCTGGCATTCATTACCTATCTCAGGAAACAGAAATGAATCCACATCATTGCCAAGAATATCAGTGAATGTAACAGATGAGGACGGGATTCGATTTCGGCTTGGCGATTCCACACCGAGAACTGTCACGCTACCAACACATTTTCAAGATTATCTGGTTTAAAAACTATTGAGACATTATTATCTGTCTATATTTCTGAGATGAGGTATTATGTACACTATTTACATTATTCAGACTATTGTCCTCTTCTTTGTCGCCATATTTATTACAACGTTTTGACCGTAAGCTCCGGCCTTCTTCAGGTGGTTGGAATGTCAAACAGAACAACCATTTTTACCAGTGTCCATATTGCAATTTTTGCTGTTAGCATTGCATGTTCTTTTTTTTACCAGAGATCATATTGCAATTTTCCTTGTTATTATTATTGCTTTTCTCTGGCACTCCTTATTACTAGTTCCCATATTGTATTCATTTCTATGTTTGGTCGGCTCAGAAGATTTTTGTGGCCTAGCATATGTGCTGATCCGTTAAATTTGCAAATTTTCCAATTAGGTTTTTGTCTATGATTTCAATCCGATTCCACAAAGGGCGGTAATCTCCCTGTTCTCTCCATATGTGGTCAGCCATTCCTGATTTTTTCATTTCCCCTCGTGGTACAGCTTTTTGGTATTCTTGAAGCCTTATTTTAAGGGGGCGGCCTGTCTCTTCTTCATATTTCTTTTCATCGAGCGAAATAAAGCGTTCAGTTCGGCATTCCAACCACCTGAAGAAGGCCGGAGCGTACAACGACCAAAACGTTGTAATAAATATGGCGAAAAAGATGAGGACAATAGCCTGAATAATGTAAATAGTGTATTGAGACGTTAGTATTCATTTCACACAGTGTATCCCATACAGTGCCTTGCGCCTCGGAGGATAGCAGGTGAGGCGGAAGAGGATAGCTGGTGAGGCGGTAGAGGATAGCAGGTGAGGCGGAAGAGGATAGCAGGTGAGGCGGAAGAGGATAGCAGGTGGGGCGGAAGAGGATAGCAGGTGAGGCGGAAGAGGATAGCAGGTGAGGCAGAAGAGGATAGCAGGTGAGGCGGAAGAGGATAGCTGGTGAGGTTTAGAAAAAGTTTTAAAAATTCATATGTCAAAAATAGATATGATTTCAAAATTTAAAAAAAAAATTATTACGGATTACTTGTAATTGCATGCATGAGTCCCATTGTAAATAGGTATAAATAAATTATTGACCGATTTTATCATTGAAATATTTTTGCATTATATCAAGTATTTAGAATAAGGCTCCGCAAATTAGAGGAGAGTGTTATCAATGGTAATGTTTTTTTTTCTAATAATAGGCTGTTATCTCCCTTTAATAATTTGGCTTTCTATTTTTAAATGTACTTTTTATCACATGAATTTTGGTGAGGCGCAAGTAAATTTTAATTCCGAAAATGTGGCCCAGAGAAAAAGTTTGGGAAGCATTGGATTTAACATTTGAAAAAAAATCTGAACTCTCTTCAACTTCCACTCTTCTCTGTTGATAGCTATTCCGATCGTTTTGGCATGTGACAATGATTGATATGTAAAAGTGAATTCACAAGCCTTTGGCTATATCTCCTAAGATTATTATACCGACCAACAGTAAAGAATCTTTTTTCATCTAAATCAACCATTAGTTTTTAAGTCTTATCTTTTTTTGCGGAGGAAATAGGATTCTCTATAGTATTACATATTTTTCAATAAAAAAATCTCCACTCTCCAATTGCTTCTATGATAACGCACCTCATCAGACTGGTACCATTAATAATGTCAAGCGCTTTTATGATAATGAAAAATATTAAAACGATTGTCCCACATAACCTAAGTTATGGATGAAACATGGAGAAATAAATTCATATAGAAATAATTTTTTCCAAAACTTGTCACATCTTTTCGTTTTTTTTTAGTTCACACAATCTTCTTTATGTACCGTGTTAACTCAGGACGTAGGCGATCATAGCTCTCCACAATTTTCTTAGCAGCTTTTAATAAATTTTGTCTTTTTGTTATTTCTTCTAAACCCTGTTGCGCCACGACATTTAATCAAGTTCACTATGTTATGCGTTGTTTTTCTCTGTCCCTCTTGCCTTCAATCTGTCCTGTGGGTATCACATTTTCCAAACCCTCCTTCCTCATTATATGCCTTGTCTGTACAAGTTTGTGTGGTCTTTTATTTGTTTGTTAAGTTTCGTAATGCTGGCTGTTTCTACTTTAGTTTAGAAAGACATTTTCAATAATTTCTCACCCTGTTGAATTATTCGCCTAGTAACCGTCAAGTCTAGACTTCCGTCATAGTTCAATGCCATTATTTACCAGGATATGAGGCAGATTTACATTCGGCAAGTCAAAAGTATTGATATTTATTCGGGTTGATGAATTGTAGATTATTAAAATAGATTCTTCTTTTTTTTTTTATTAATACAAGACCGTGTGAGTTACAATCCTACATTTGTTAAATTACGTTAGGTTATATGTCGTCGAAACAATTATTGTACAAAAATGGATTCATGACCCATCCTATGACAAACGACCTCACTGAGGCTATCATTTTAGACGTGACGTCAATCTGTCCCCCTTCTTCATATGTGACGTTTCCTCTCGTAGGCAATCATGGCTTTCCATAATTTCCTTCCTTTTTAGCTCTTAATAAATTTTGTGCTTTTTAACTTTTTTTCCTAAACGTTGTTCCATGATCTATTTACTCAATCTCATTAAGTATCTTGCCTTCAATCTGCCCTGTGAGTATTATATTTTCCAAATCCTTCTGCCTCATCATCCATAAGTTTCCTTTTAGGGAATTTAGAACTTGCTAGTTATCGCTCAATGTACAACAAAGTAATCAAAGTATGGCATAAGGACATTAAATCTCATTGGAGTTTTTAAAAGATCATGTGAGATTGAAACAGCAACGTTGCTCACGCAGTCGCTTCACACAAAGCCCAAAGATCATACAAAAGATTATTATAAGGGATGGGTAAATAGACGGTAGGAAGTGTTTCTTATGAGGATTTGTAGGAAAGATATCATTTGACCCTGAACTTGAAAAGGTTAAGATTGTAGTGAAGAGGAAGGCTTCCTCGCGAGAGTTTGTTCGGCAAAATAATAGTTCTGAGGAAGAAGCTAATTGGAACTTACACCTTCCGGAAGAAACATGAATGAATATATATATATATATATATATATATATATATATATATATATATATATATATATATGTATGTGTGTGTGTGTGTGTGCAAAAAAAATGAAATTGTCAGAAAATTCCGTACAAAAACTTGTTGTAGAGAGGCAATAATATTTGAAAACAAAAAACAAACTATTATTTATATGTATTTATATGTAATATTTATAATACATGTATTTTTACAGAGAAATAGTAAAATTCAAATTGTGTTACAAGTGGTTTTTAAAGAAAAAATTGTTTTATTTCTTACTTTAAATTATTTTACTTTTTTTAAAAATTTTAACCGGTATAATATAGAAATTAAATGAATATATATATATATATATATATATATATATATAAGAGAGTAAGGAGCCAGGTAAACCTACCTAGCTTTCACTTAAACTGATGATCCGTTTAGGTGAAACCTAGGTAGGTTTACCTGGATCTTGAGGTTTATATTAGGTTTGATCTACTTAGTGTATTGAGCACTATACCTAGTTACTTTATTCGTTTTAGAGGGGTTTTCTCTTTGAATTCTGAATGATTGTTTTCGCCTCAATTTCATGTTATTAGTTCTTTATTTTTTTTTTATTCCTTTATATATTTATATTTATATATATATATATATATATATATATATATATATATATATATATATATATATATATATATATATATATATATATATATATATATATATATATATATACACATGAATTATTCACACAAAACTAATGCAAAAGGTTAATGATTTAAATGGCGAGACATCCATCATCGCAAATAATTCAAATAGTATACAAAAACCTCCAGATCCGTTATGAATGAATTGATCCTTGTTTATATAAATTTCTGCCGTATTAGTTGTTATTTTTCTGCTTTCGTCTGTTCCCAGACATCTTCAGGTATAGAATAGATGTTGTTCTTGTTTTTTTCTCTTAGTAATAAGAGGACAACGAAAATATATGTGTTGTTGTATCCGAAAATGCTATTAAAAAATGAGTTATTGGTTTTGGAACGCGCCAAAGCAACGCTGAGTTTGATTTTAAATTTTAAAGTGTTTGCGTTTATACCAAATATGGTGATGAACAAATTTTTACTGGTAAATTTTTCTGTCAAATTGGCATGAACTATATTGTTCAATAATTACAGTAATGTCGCACTTATTATCTAAAAGTCGCACATGGATCAGTTATTTAAATTACAATAAACGTGCAATCAATTTACAAATACATGAATTATTCACACAAAACTCAAAATTGATTGCACGTTTATTGTAATATATATATATATAATATCTGTGTGTACATTTATCAGGTTTTGAATTCAGAGTTATCTTTCTTCTAGAATAGTTGCCACCCAAGGATGTCCTCCTATTTACCCATAGCAGAGGAAGAAGATGTTGCATAACGTTCCCAAAGATATTAGCACGACTGGAATTCGAACTCGGCTCTCTAATTTTTCAGTCCGAGCCTCTATCCATTACTCCACTCCAACTTTTTATTTTTTTCATACATGTCTTATTTTTATAGTGTTGTTAACTTTTTACTCGTTATTTATTGTCGATTACTTAATTATTTGTTGCTGATTTTTATTATTATTATATTTACTTGTGTTTATGTGTTCATTCGTAGTTTGTTAATTTATTATTTAACTAATTTATTTATTCAGTTTTTTGTTTACTAAAATAAAGTAGTTGCAAATAACATTTTCTACAATTATACCTACTCAATAGCCTCAAGAACAATTTGAAACATAATCATTACCGCCTACCCAATAACGAGCTAGAATACTACAATAGACATTACTAACCAGATATTACTAGCATCATTAACCTGCTTATATAAATAATAGTCAAGCGAAAACACAACGCCTATGACTTGAATCTTGTTTTCATGCATGAAACAGCCTATCGCCTCTTAGTACTGACCACAGTGTCTGCTTTTGTATTTATTTCCATTTTTATATTGGTATACATATTTATCATTTATGTTATTATAAATTTATTTAATTTTCGATCGAATTTCGCCTACTCAAGTACCACCTATATGGGAAATTTTGTACAGATATAGAAACGAATGATTATTATTTTTCTTTAAATTTTTCCTGATGACCCAAAGAAACCTGGCCTTTTCCTCATCGATCAAAAAAAGTAAAAAAAAAATGAAAGTTCGTTGCAATTAGAATGATTAACGAAATCATTAGAGCTATGATTACACACACTCTCAGCAGCCGATGACGGACAAAAACAAGAGCATCCACCCACCTCACATGATCTTTTAAAAACTCCAATGATATTTAATGTCCTTAAGCCATATTTGATTACTTCGTTGTACATTGAGCGATAACTGGCCAGTTTTGAATTTCCATCTCCAGCACGGAATTCGCTTTCTTCAATTTCTTTAACGCTCAAAAGCCCAATTAATGCCGGAAACATTAGTCATCATTTAAGTAGGCTCAGTTGAACTATTTTTATTAGTCATTCGTCTTTTTTTCCCCCTTTTTTTTAACCACTATGTGCTTTGGGCTATTTTTCTAACCATAACTATTTCGCTAGAAATATTATTTGGCCTTCAATATTAAACTGCAGAACATTTCTAGCTAAAAATATCTTCGGACCAGACGGTGGTTATGAAGGTAAAAGTGTACTTTGGTATATCAAATGATCATGCTTGACAGAAGATCAATTGTGGAAGCGTTTATTAGATAACATTTGATCAGGCAGAAAATCTCAAATTTTCAGGAAAGAAAGCCTTTGAAAAAGATTCATTTTAATAATTGTTTCAGTTATTAATAAAAAAAATTGCCTTTATATACTGTTTTGTTTAGCTTTGAATTTTAAATATCGTAATTACTTTATTACGCGCGCGCGTGTGTGTGAGTGCGCGCTGACGCGAAAATATACGAGAGTTATATCTAAATATTACTGAATAAATGAATTTAAATACGAGAAATTGTGTAGTGATGTGGCCTGAAGAAGTTCAATTTCAGAATGAAACGCATCGTTGCATAAATTTTCATTTATTTCTTTCCACAAAATGTTCTCCACAAAATTTCAAACTAACATGAATGCATTATAAAATGGACTTATATATATATATATATATATATATATATATATATATATATATATATATATATATATATATATATATATATAAGTGGAGATTGTTTTTAGTAGTATTTAATCAGAAATTGTTGTTTCATGTTAGTTTGAAATTGCACTCATTGACCTTTGCATTTGCGTCATCTGTCCTCTCTTCATGCATAAACACTTGGAAGATTTTTATCATAATCTTGGAGATGGTTATCAGTAAGGCAATCTATTGTTGTGTTAATTTCCAATTATGATAATGACAGCTTATTGGAATGAAGCCTGTCATCCGGCGATAAAATAGAAAAGAATGAAAATGACAAAAAGAATGAAAGGAAAATAAATCTGAATAAAAAAAAGTGGGTGTGAGAAGAAAGAAAGAAAAAGGAAAATTAAGCGCAGAAAGAAAAGGAGAAAAAGAACAAATAAGGAAAAAGAACGTAGAGAAAGTCAAAAAAAAAAAAATAAAATTTATACACCTGAAAAAAAAAAGGAAAAAGGAAGAAAAACTAAAAAAAAAATAAAAACAAGAAGAACGATGAAAAAGAGAAAAGAAAGAAAAAAATTAAAATGAATCGAGAAAATGATGTGAAAAAGTAAAATAGAATGAAAAAAAAAAGCGAAAGAAAAGATGAGAGTAAAAAGAAATAAAAGAGAATATAAAATAGGAGAAGATAATTAGAAAACCGTTTTCGAATGAAGAAATAAATATGAAAAATAAAAAACGGCCAGAAAAAAAGACAAATGAAAAAGCTAAAGAAGAAAACAAGACATAATGAACAGAAACTAAGAAAGAAAGAAAAAAAAAAAAAGAAAGACAGAAAAGAAATAAAAAAAAGAAAGAAAAGATAGAAACGAAAAGCGAAAGAAAAAGAATGAGAAATAAAGAGACCAACAAGTCAGGTGGTGCCTATGTGAAACAAGACGAAAATGGCTTTTACATATTGAGTAATGAAAAGCAAATGTTAGATAATTAAAGACAAAATGGAAATATGAAAATCTATAATCAGTAATTAAACGAAATAGAAGTCTGTGTGCCTTGTTAGCTTCCGTACACAAATATATTCAAAATAGAGAGGAAAGAAGACCTCCAATATTAGACAGAGGAAAATTTGCGTATTGTTTATACAAGTATGAAGATCATATATAATATCAAAACTATTTGCAGGCTTCATATATTATAATCTACTTCAATGATCACGTGCATTTTGGCAATAAGAGATACAGAATAATGGAAAATATGGAGTAATACACATACACACACACGCGCGCATATACACATACATACGAGAGGATTGAAAAGTAACTCTCCATTTTAAAATGCTTATAATTTATTTATCAATTATAATTCTTACAAGAAATGGAGATGAGAGAAAATCGTTTATCGTAAGGTTTTATTTAAAATTCGATATGGGCACACCAGATATTGCCCTAGAATTGCGTCAACTGATTTCCCCAGGAACTCTTGTGCTATGGAAGACTACTTCTTACATTCGCCCTTCATGTACAGGTACTTCCATAGTTTTGATTTGCTATAGTCACATGCTGTTAAGTCGTGACTGCCCAGCCACTCATACATAAAATAGGAAGTTACTTTTATCATATATATATATATATATATATATATATATATATATATATATATATATATTGCAAAAAAAGATTAAAATAATGGAAGCTCTAATAATAAAAAAGAAAAAGCCAACTCTTAACAATATTAACTATGAACAAAGCCATAATGTGCTAACCGTATTCGGAAATTAAAAACATCACTACCACACACTGAACATACACAGAATGCACACACTCTTCTAAGCTGATAATCGAATCATCCTTGATAATGGCTAAAGGTATAGCCGAAAGCGCTCGGAAATACAGAACATTCGGGCAGTTCTTACACACCCTTTATCCAGAAAAGAAAGCTCTTGTCAGAACACAAGAAAAATTAAATAAAAAGCACAACCGTAGTAACTTGTCTGTCGTTTTTAATGAAACATGCATAAAGGAAGGATTGCTGCCTAAATATACAACTATATATATATATATATATATATATATGTGAAAAGTGAATATAAATATAAATAAATATATATATATGTATAATTATTTATATATTATATGCGCGGTACTTATTAGAAAGCGCTCAATATCAGAGATAGAGCTGTTTAAGTTTTTTCTACTTTTCGGAAAAAAATGAACGTGTTTGTTAAATTTTGGGGGCATTCATAAGCCAACGTCGCTTCAAAAAATAATACATCACTCCATAATTAAAAGCAACCTTTTGCCCAAAGATTTTAGGCCATGGGCAAGATTATGAGTGATGCAATGAAGCAGTACATGGCTTTATCAAAACGAATGCTGGGTTAGAAGTGATATGTCCTCAAGTTTATAATATAAAAAAGTACTATATATAGAGCCATTTCCCTGAGTAGGATACTTTTTCTTGATATTAAATCGATGGCAGTTTTCTGAACATACATACATAAATATTATCTCGAAGAACATACATATATATTATCATGATTACTTAGATATATATTATCATGAAGTTTATACATAGAGGGATATATATATATACTTCATGACAACTTAGATTTTCGGATAAGAAGTCTTAAAACTGCAGCCCTAGTCATGTTTGGAAAATAGAATGACAGACAAAACGAATGGAAAAACTGAAGTGATTTATGTACGAATAAACAATGTTGTTTACAAATCAATATTTAGAAATATTTTATCCATACATCTATAGATCCATCGAACATACAATCTGTTCCATCAATCCTTCAACGTACTTCGCACACACACACAAACACACACACACACACACACACACACACACACACACACACACATATATATATATATATATATATATATATATATATATATATATATGTCATGTATTATGTGTATTGTTGAAATATCACGCAGGAAAATCAAAGAAAATATTTACATTACAATTATATATGCAAATCATGTACAATTTTAATATTTACTATTTTGAAAGATTGTATGTTTAAGGATCTTACAAATATTAGTTATCTCATGCCCAGGTAGAATATATATATATATATATATATATATATATATATATATATGTGTGTGTGTGTGTGTGTGTGTGTGTCAGTGAGAATCTTAAGAAATGGAAATCAAATAAAGAAAAAAATAAATGAATTTCTTCTTTACTCGACTGAATTCTTTCAAATATTTTACGCTATAATGGTTTTTGATCTAATATGCATAATTTCCAACTGAGTAACTCTATACATACGTGCATGTGCACAACACACACATATACACAAGTTAGATTAAATGCCAACAAAAGATCTTTGTCGATAATTAACCAGGAAATTTCGTTGGGATTTGAACAAACATTTATAAATGAAAACCCGATATATATATATATATATATATATATATATATATATATATATATATATATATATATATATATATATATATATATAAATATATGGATATATAGATCCGACAGTATGAAGAAAAATATATACGGAAAAAACAAAACAAAATCCCCTTATAAACAAATAATTTATTTGTTGTTTTAAGTCTTAATATGTCAACGTCTTTGACGTTTTCGGTCTAATAAACCATCTTCAGGACATATTCCTGAAATGGTTTACAAGACTGAAACATAAGAACAAGACTTATTAACAAACAAATAAATTTGTTTGGATAATTGTATATAAGGATTTTTGTTTTGAAGATTTTTCCGTATATATATTTTTTTTCATATATATATATATATATATATATATATATATTATATGAACATCGGATTATATATCTTAGTGTTATTTTTTATAATTTATATATATATATATATATATATATATATATATATATATATATATATATATATATATATATGTGTGTGTGTTGAGTTTATATATATATATATATATATATATATTCATGTTTCATTAAAAACGACAGACAAGTTACTACGGTAAAGCTTTTTATTTAATTTTTCTTGTGTTCGAACAAGAGCTATCTTTTCTGGAAAAAGAGTGTGTAAAACTGTCATAAATAATTACATCGGTTACACAACTACATGCTTATGCAGACGTCTTACGTTACACCTATCTGATCCATTGGAAGCTATTTAAACACACAAAGTTACTAGACTTCATTAGAAACTTACAAGTAGAAAACAAAAATATAATAACTGCATCCAACTGTAAAAAAGATTAAAAATAATGGAAGTTTTAATAATTAAAATGAAAAAGTCAACTCTTAACAGTATTAACTACGAACAAGGCCACAATGTGCTAACCGTATTCGGAAATTAAAACCTCCCTACAACACACTAATGCACACACTTAATTAAGCTGAAAAATTGAATCATCCTTGATAATGGCTAAATGTATAGTCGAAAGCACTCGGAAATATAAAACATTTGGACAGTTTTTACACACTCTTTGTCCAGAAAAGAAAGCTCTTGTTCGAACACAAGAAAAATTAAATAAAAAGCTTAAACGTAATACCTTGTCCATCGTTTTTAATGAAACATGCATAAACGAAGTATTGCTGCCTAAATACACAGCCACACACACACACTGCCACACACACGCACATATATATATATATATATATATATATATATATATATATATATATATATATATATATATATTTGTGATATCTCTGTGCGTGTGTGACTCTTATATTCTGTAGCAGGTTTGTTTGTTCAACCTGTGGTTTTTATGGTTTGGCAGACTCACTTTTCAGTTTCTGGCACAGGGCGTGTTATCTAGCGTGATCAATCATCTTACGAAGGCCAACACGCTCAAAAACTCGGTCACGATGACTTGTGACTACGTGCTATCAAGACTTGATTTTGAGGAACTTTCCTAAGATGTCGCGTGCTGGGATCGCCATTCTCCTTGACAAATCGAACATGATGAGATTCGAGCTCGGGTCTTATGGTAAGAAAGTGTGTGTTTAGCAGAGGAACTGTAATAATATACCAGAGTAATTGTTGCTCCTGGCATAATAGCATTTGGTTTAAAGACCTGAAATGGACAGTCACAATGCACAGTTGATTCCTATGTCCACCTACACACGCACATACGCGAACACACACACGCACATACACGAACACACATACACTACACACATATACAAACATTCATTCTCTCTATTTCATTTCATCTTCTATCGTTTCATTTGTAGATATTGTATAAAACATGTACGTCTGATGTCTTGCGTTGTTTCGTTTTCTTCCTTGTTTATGGCATCTTGTCAATCTGCTGATTTTAACATGTCAGCTCGGTTGAATAGAGTTTGTTACAGCTCTTGCCTAGGCAGAAAAGGGTGTTATGGTATCATGGTTTGTCTCTATGCTCACTCACTTTGATCTCTAATCGTTTTGGCATACGATGGCATTTTCTCAATATATATAGCTTTTGTAAAGAGGGCAAAGAGACGTGGATTTGTGAATTCAAACAGAACATTAGTGGTGAGAAATGTACATGAACTCATCACTCTCTCTACTTCACACACATACACAGAGAAATACACAGTTTTATATATATCATTTTCTAGATTTATATATATATATATATATATATATATATGTGTGTGTGTGTAATTCCTTACTGATATAATTTTCTTATTGATCAATACATATATATATATATATATATATATATATATATATATATATATATATATGTGTGTGTGCATTTAGGCAGCAATCCTTCTTTCATGCACATTTCATTGAAAACGACAGACAAGGTGTTTTTATTTAGTTTTTTATACAATTTCTCATGCAATCTAATAATACAGCCTAATTTATAATTTTAATTTAGAAGTTATGTTACTTCTCAAAACTATGGTATAAAAAAAAATATGTTAACGTTGTTTGCTTACGTTTTGGTATTTCTGCCCTTAACTCCCAAGCCGTCATCAAAAATATATCAATATATATATATATATATATATATATATATATATATATATATATAAGCTTAATATCTTAAATATATCATTAAAGCTAAGTGGCGCAATACATAAAATACGTGTTGGGTTGTTATAAATGAAAAAAATGAATTTATTTGAAGTCACCGGCATATATATACACACACACACAAATTTAAAATATACCTCCAAATATTAGGTATTTTCTTCAAAATTTTATTTTAGACACACGCACATACAGACACACACACATATACATATGGCCTGATTATGTGGCTAGATTGTGTCTAGCATAAAACAGTCTGTTGGCTCTAAGTGTTGACTTCAATGTTCACTGTTTTATATATATATATATATATATATATATATATATATATATATATATATATATATATATATATATATTCACTTATATATATATATATATATATATATATATATATGTGTATATATTCACTTCCTTTATTTCTTCATATATATATATATATATATATATATATACTTTATATATGTGAGTCTGCGTGTTTGCCTGTATTTCCTGTGAATATGTGAAAGAAATGGTTTTATTGTTTCAATAAATGTAAATAAAAGTTGATTTTTCAAGCATCTTAAATACATAAATCGATGTAGAAAATTTATATCAACAATCTGCGGAATTTTTTATCTTTGTGTAAATTTTTGTCTTCGATTCCAACAAGTCTGGGAATAACTATCTTGGAGAATTGTTTTCTTCATGAAAGCATTTTAAAATTATTCCTCAGATTATTTGTTTATGCGCAGGGACACGGTAAATAGGTCGGCTCTCTCTTCATCTGTTACGACGCTGAGTCGCCGATGAAAGAAATATTAATAATAGCAAAGGAGTAAAGGGGGCAATTAGGAAGACTGCTTAAGTTTCCATTCTTGCAAATAAAATACAATGGAAAAACACCTGAATATTCGTTTGAAAATCTTGAGGTTATTTTAAAATGATTATTCGTTGTAATTTCAGCATTGAAGGGTCCAGTTGTAATTCCCGTTGAATTTGTTATATTCCCTTACACGCAAATATACCCATCGGAAAGGCATGAAAACAACTCTTCTCCCCACCATCTATGGGTTAATTATTCCGACTTTTATAACTAAACCATTATTATCCCCACCCCCAAATTCTGTAAATGGTTGTTAAGCCAGAGAAACGAACCAATCAATCAATTCCAACTTTTATACTAAAGCTGTCTGAACTTTTCAAATGGACCATGGTTTTTATTAATAATTAATTTATCATTAGTTTCCTTCTTTTTATATTATTTATCCGCTTCCATCGAATAATTAATGTTCTAAAAAATTGTGATATATTTAGAAAATTATTAATATTTGACAATTCACTTTTCATCTTGATTGATGTTTTCATCGCCAGATAATGTAATAACATAAATTCAGAGAAGTTAAGACGCCACCGAATAATTTTTTCTGAAGAGAAAAAATATTGTGTGTAGGACAATATAGTTTGGAGGACAAAAGAAATAATATATTATGCTTATATATACACACACACACAAACATATAGATAACTTGATATAGTCAGTTAAACCTAGATTTGAAGAGAATAATCTAGTGATCGGGAAAATATCCTACCTGGAGTCAGTTCCACAAAGCCACAGCTCTTGGGAAGAAGCTGTCAAAGTATTACATTTTTTACTAATAGAACACGAAGGAAATGAAGAGGATTCAAACATGTGTATGTGGCATGGTCAGGGCTAGTGGAACCATGGAATGTATCTTGTCAAGTCACCTGTCCTGGTGTAGCTGTGAATTTTCAATCGTCTCTTAAACAGAAGACTAAAAGCTCTGATACAAATATAGTTTCTGATTTGTCCGATGAAATTTTCTTCTAAGTAGCCATCATGATCCCAACGTCGATTTTGCGAGTTTCCAAATCGCAACCCCAAGAAAGATTCAAACATCTAACAACAAAATGCAAATATCATGGCTAATTAATTTTTTAATTACGTTTTTTTTTTTGTTACTTTGGCAGATTTCATTTTCGAATGCTAATTAGGAATGAAAGAAAAATGTAATAATTAAAAAAAGAGAATGATTTTATTGCTGTTGTTATCTGATTGCTAGAAGGTAATGAAAGAAAAATCTACAGGAATCATTGAAAAGTCCGGGTCTGGTTAATGAACCAATTGATATCGATCTCGACTTGGAAATATCGATTACACAGCGATAAAAATGCTGAAGAAAAGAGAGAGAAGAAAGATAAGATAAGACAATGGGAGAGGAAATAATATGGAATAGAGCGAATGCAAAAAATAAGAGAAAATAAAAAAAATCAGAAAAAAAGCAGAGGAAAGGAAGGAAAAAGATAAAGAAGTAATGAGAAAGAAATGAGGTGGGGAAGAGAAGGAGTATAACTGAGAAGAGGTGAAAGAGATAAGAAAAAAAAGGGTTATCAATGTTGGAGGCCCGTCACATCAAAAGATAGTAATCCACAACACATTTACATTTCTAAGTCTAGGTGCACATGTTTAAATTTACTTTAAATGGTAAGGTCATTTTGCTCATGTATTTTAAAAATGTTTAAGAAGAAGAGAGATTCAACAGATATATTCAGAAGATACCTATCTACAGTGGTTGGATTTCTAAGTCTTATTCAAATGGTCACGGTCACCATTTTTAAACCTGTTACAGCAAAATGAAGCGAAGTTAGTGCAAAGAGTCATACAGTTCAGATATTCTTCTTTGAGTATTTCGTAGAGCTACTGTTATGGAATCCGTACAGAACGAAAAAACGTCCACGAATCTCATGAGAGTCTTAAGACGACATACAGTCTGATAGAGACAATGTTGGAACTCTTTGTAAGTGATTTTAATACTTCATTTTGAAATTCAAGTATTTGTTTTCTGAATTTCATTTTTCTTATGAGTTACTAGTTTACATAAAAACTCAATTTTGGGAGCATGCATTCAAACACAGAAAGAAGAAAAACATTTATAAGTGAATACAAGAAACAAGCAAGTTATTATTCCTATATTTCTGTCTATTAATCAATAAAATTAAAGTTAATTTAATTTTCAATTTTCTACCAGGAATTATTGTAGACTTCATTTAAATATATTTAAATATAATTTTTTACATTGACAAGACTTAAGATATCTGTTTATTTCGCTTAGCGTCAAATTCTTTTACTCATTTAGCGTCGTTAAATGAGAGAACCTATCTGAATCTAAAGTGAATTAAAAACTTTTATGTGAAAGTAATTATGAAAGCTTTTGCCATAGATTTAGATTTAAACACATCGGAAATTATTATTAATAATAATAATAATAATAATAATATGAAGAAGAAGTAGAAGAAGAAGAAAATAACTCATCACTCAAAAAGTAAAGAGATGAGAGTAGAAATAAATAATATGACAGAAGATGAGGTAAAAACTAAGATAAATGAGATGGGAAATAATAATCTCACAGGAAATAAAATCGAAGAATCTACCTCTGACATAATCTTCCGTTATTCAAACGATGTCACTGAAGATGACGCCAACTACATTAAGGTAGATTTCCTTGAAAACCACAGAGGTGAAATCACCGAAGCGAAAAACCACGTCATCCAAGTACTCAGCAGAGTAATTCTCACACAAATGTCAAACAGAGACCAGCTCCCAAAAATTCATATGAAAAAATCCAATGAACACATTGTGCAAATATACAACGCTGCATTGGAAACACTGTTAATGGACAAACCACTGAGAAACATCACAGAAGTAAACAATGTCATATATGCAACAGCTTTAGCAGCTACTGAGAAGCTTGGGGTCAAGACAATGAAAAGATCAAACAACAGACAAAGAGAGCCAACTTGGAAGGCAAAACTGATGCGAGAAATAAAGAAAATTAGATGTGAGATTTCTATATTAGATGAAAAACACTAGAAACCCAAATATCTCAAAACGTGAATACAGGAATATCAAGCGGAAATATAAAATTAAATCCCTAACTGAAATTCCATCAATCAAAGAAATCCTGAAACAGAAACTGAGGGTAAAGACATCTAGAACAAGACGATAAGAAAAACGGTGTAGGTTCTATTGCCAAAATAAAATATTCCAAACGGATTTTAAGAAATTTTACAGGGAAATTGGAAGTGCAGCTATATATGTCAAAAAGCCACCATCTGCTGACAAGGTGCAGAATTTTTGGAAGAATATTTGGAACAGCCCAAAAGAATATATGCCAAATGCAGAATGGATCCAACGTGAAGAAGAACGAATGCTGGATAAATCTCAGCGAAAGTGGGAAAATATAACCCCAAATAATGTTAGACAAGCTCTAATCAAACTCCCAAAATGGAAATCCCCAGTAAATGTATACAATATTGGAACCAGTAATAAGGATTGCCAGAGAAAAACAATAATAATAGCAACGAAAATTGCAATATAAACTCTGGTAAAAACATGCAATGTTAACAGCAAAAATTGCAATATGAGCACTGGTAAAAATGTTTGCTGAAGACATTAAGATTATAAGTCCCAGAAATTCATACACAATTGTCCTTAAGGACTCATGCTACAGTGGATAAAGACGTTGGTTAGATCCAGTGACAGGATCCAAAGAGTTATGAGTTAGGGCAGCTGGTTAAGGCAGTGGAGAACTTGGAGAGGTGAATTAACAGGAGATAATTGATGACATTAATTATACATGGCATGTGGAACGAGAACAGTCTACCCTAGCGAGCGAAATAAAGGGTTCTATTCGACATTCCAACTAACTGAAGAAGGCCAGAGCGTACAACGTCCGAAACGTTGTGATAAAATGGCAACAAAGATGAGGACAATAGTCCGAATAATGTAAATAGTGTGTTTTTCTTTTCTTTATCTTTTCTTAAATCGCGCTATTCTCTTAACACTACTAGTAGTAATAATAATAGTAGTAGTAGTAATAATAATAATAGTAGTAGTAGTAATACTAGTAGTAGTAGTAATAATAATAGTAGTAGTAGTAATAACAATAATAGTAGTGGTAGTAGTAATAGTAGTAATAATAGTAGTAGTAGTAGTAATAATAATAATAATAATAATAATAATAATCGGAAACTCGAGACATAACAAAGTTAAGTTCCAAGAAAAACATGGACATCAAACGGAGAAAAGGCAACTGGAAATGTTATCCCCTGAATTAAGCGTGGGAAAGAAAAGAGGGCCGACCAAGGTCGTATGGTTAACCGAGTTATGCCTGGATATAGAGATCTTCTTAATGCACACAGTAGAGATGCGTAAAATAAAATTGTAATGATCGATCAATCATATCTGGCCAAAGAGTCAACTATTTCATCTACTTAGGAGGTCATGTGATTGCAGTGCACGTCAAAATCTAGCTACAGTGCGCTTCCTTCCTGAAAAATGGTTATCGTCTGGTGCGTAAAACATGGCTGACGAAGAATGCTTGGAGAAAAATGAACAATGATAAATTTGATTACTCCGCTTATAAACTTTGGCCATTCTATAATTATCATTGAGTAAGCATAAACTATAACAAATATACAAATAATACACACATATATTTGCACACCACTGCACGTAAATATATATTTTTTGCATAATATCAATAATATATATATATATATATATATATATATATATATAGAGAGAGAGAGATATATAGATATATAGAGATATAGATATAGACATAGATGTATATAGATATAGATATTTTTAACTCTTGAATTCATGAACATATACCTGTTAAATGTTTAAGCTTACCTTTTAAAAGTTCAAAGATAATTCTTCTGTCGCCACTTAATTTAAATTTGAGGTACGTAAGTCCTTATTTTCCGTATAAAAAATATTTTTATTTCATGAGTGACTTTCGTTGGATTTTGCAATTAATTTCGATTATTCCCAAAATTTGTTTAAGAGTCATAAAATTTTTATCGTACCCAAAAAATTCATCGCAAAAAATCACGTAAAAATATCGCCGAAAACAATCGCAGTAATGAAAGTTTGGTATATCTAAAGTTTTCGAATTGCGGGTCCGGATCCGTCCTGAAATGTTTTTAATTTGCTCTTTCGGCTGGTTCCAAAATGGTATGATATGTTGGGCTACGGACTTTAAAATTGGGTAAAATTGAAAAAGTGTGACACAGTGACACAGCATTCATATATATATATATATATATATATATATATATATATATATATATATATATATATATATATATATGCGCGTGTGTGTGTGTGTGAGAGTGTGTGTGTGTGTGTGTGTGTGTGTGTGTGTGTGTGCGTGCGTGCATACGAAATGTTATCGAAACTTTCGGAGAATTTGAACAGTGAAATGAATATAGTAGAAATATTAGCCGTAACCCTTTACGAGCAACATACTTTTTTAATCAATGTGCAAAGAGAAGCATTTGATAGATTGTATGTCGGCGGTATGTCATGATTTTTTAAACAAGCAACGGCATTTTAGGCATCAGCGCAAAAAGAGATTTTTTGATAAGATTATAGATCGTTTCAATCGAAAAAAGCAATACATTAAATAATTAAGTAATCATTAGATCAGCCCCTAAAAATGAATGAAACAAATCACTGAAAAATTATATTAAAATAGAAACAGAAATTACAACTGAAGCCAAAGAATTAAAAAAGACATAAAACAATTACTTGATTTTGCTTTGAGCGCTCCGCCGAACGGAAGCAGTTAGTTTAATTTTTTTTTTTTAATTAAGATCATTGACCTCCATACCTTATTCTAATGGTGGTTACCAGTTCAGTTTAGGTACAGACTGATCATATCTTCCTGTCTATACACACATATATATGTGTTTGTTTAGTTAGATAGGATTATATATCATTCTTAGATCGATAAACAGACATTCTTTTTAGATATTAAATATGTTACGCTTGTTCATTAGAAACAAGAATGCAACTGTAAATATCAAAGGAAATCCCATGTCTGTAATGTAGACAATCGTGCTGATAATCGTACTGGTGTACAGGAATAATAATAATAATAATAATAATAATAATAATAATAATAATAACTAATAATAATAATGTTAAGTAATAATGTTAATCGTGAATAAAAGAACTTGCTTGATCGTTAATGTAATTATGCCTACAGACCCCACATTGAACTAGAAGCAGAGTGGGAGATTCAAGAAATATCAAGACTTTTGAAGGCGTGAAATCGAACGAACGACAACGTTCCTTGGATTTGTAATAGAAAAATGTACTGCAGTTGTAAAGAGACCTCTTTTCCTTAAACCTTTATACATTAAGGCCTGGACGTTTTGATAGACTCATTAAAGGGATTTCTGGTAGCCCATGCCTTTAAAGAAATACAAAAAATTTACTCTCACGTACAACTCACACATTACGGAGAGCTTTATCTATATAAAATGTGCGTGATTTTAGATTTATTTTTTATAAAATGATCTGTGGAAAATTTCATGAAGCCATTTCAGATCTTAAGTCTCTGGATGGGACCCGTAAGGAAATTTTTATATAAGAGCAATCGAAGAGAATAATAATAATAATAATAATAATAATAATAATAATGAACACTTAAATTCCATGAACGGAAAGTGACACTATTGAGAGGTTATATGATAGAAATCTCGCCTTTACAGAGACAACGCAGTGGGTGCCGACACAAAAAAAGCCCATCTTTTTTTGAGAAGAGAAACGGATGGTTAAGTTCCATTTTGAACCGGAAGTCGATGGTGGGTAAGAAAAAAATGCGATATATTGAGAGAGAATAGGTGTACAAGTTACTGAAAGAGATATGAGCTGCTAATTGCCTGATCAATAAGTCTTTTACTTGCTTCTTTCGGTATTATATTTTTACGCGATCCGTGGCTGTCTTCACGGTTAACGATAGAGTACAGAGTAGATAGTAAAATACTGCTAACCAAGGTCTGATAAATCGACTGAATTACTACCAGATATATTATTACTCTACTTAAGAAACACTAATTATAGACTAAAAGATTCAAATTTAAAACTTGTAACCACTACAGTGAAGCGACCCCGAAAGAAATAGATTGTCTAACAAGATTTATGATTGTCGGACCCAGTCTTAAAAACATAAGATATGTAGAAAACAAACTGTAGGAACTCTAACAGAATGAAGTAAATTCAAAGCAAATGAAAGGACTAAGTATCAATTGTATAACGACAGACTGTATGGTTGACTGCCCAGGATAGGAACTATAAATTGGAGACACCAAAATCAAGTTAATACAAAAAAACCTTGAGGGTCTTTTCCGGTGGAGGGAAAATGTGACAGTCAAGGCACATTGGAACAGCGAAAGATGCCTTCCAAAAGTTAAGGAAAGTATTAAGAAACCGGAAAGATTTCAATCGAAACAAAGAAAAAGTGCTGAAATATTATGCAATATCAGTCTACCAATATCATAGTGAATATTGAACAATCCTCTCACTGATGAAGAAGAGTCTTAAAGCAACAAAAAAGTAGTTCTACAGAAGGATGCTGAGAATAGCAACTGAAAAAAAACTGAAATAAAAGGACACTTATTCTTAAAACCAGAAAGAAACAGTTAATATATCTAGGATACATGATAAGGAAAGAGAACTTAGAGAATTTGACACTCACAAGACATACTGAAGTGAAGAGGAAGAGAGTAAAACAGAGAGTATCCTAACTAATGAGTTTGTGTAAATCGATGACAGAACAGGGACCAAGAGGGATAGCGAAAAACAAAATCTACTAATAGCTAGAAATTATAGGAAGTTGTGGTGAGCCATGGCCACCCAATGTCTGCAGGGACACAGCACATAAGGGAATAAGAAAACTATGCTAAATTGCGTTAGTAAAGTGACAATATAAAGAATCAAACATTTTAATTTTGTTTTATTTTGTCGGTTTTGAATATACAGGGTGTGACAAAATGATCAGACACATTTGTAGGTTTAATAAAACCGAAATAGAGTTAAGAATAAAAAATGTGTTTTTATTTTTGAAATGTCCATAGAATGGCATTTTGTTTCATTTCATTTATTGAAAATAAAAAAAAATATTAAGAATATACAGTAAATATATAAGTGTTTTTTAAAGATTATAACGGATTGTATTAATCCCCCAAAATGGTTGAGATGGGGTCTTAAATCTTCACTGAATAAAGCCTGTTATATACACCAGGTGTGGCAAAATGATCTGACGCATTTTTAGGTTTGATAAAAGCAGAAATAAAATAAAGAACAAAAAATGTTTTTATTTTCGAAATGTCTATAGAATGCCATTTATTTTAATTTCATCTAAAGTTGTCAACATCACGAATTAGATGGGCTAGCATTGAGCTTTTATTGTGGTAAGGTTCATCAAGAACAACGAATCGCTAACTGCAACACAAAGAGCGATGGCCTTAACGATAACCAGATTTGAACCCATGCGATGTTCTTCTTTGAGGATTCCTGAAATCAAAGGTATACACTCATCATCTACAATTTATTGAACAATTAAAAAATGCCATACGTCAAGGAATTGATGCGATTCCATATGAAATGACCCGTCGAGTTATGGACAACTTTCGTAAACGCCTTCGGTAGTGTCTGGAAAGTGATGGCATCCACGTAACTGATTTAATTTTTAAAATTAAATAAAACAAAAGGCATATGTATATTTAGGAAGTAAAAACACATTTTTCGTTCTTTATTCTATTTCGCTTTTGTATAGCCTACACATGTGTAAGATCTTCTGTATATATATATATATATATATATATATATATATATATATATATATATATATATATATATATATATATATATATATTAGTCGGTCGCGAGAGTCATTTGAAATTTTATTAATTGATTAGGTGTTATGATTCAAATTAATTATTGAGCATTTCCTCTTGAGAAAAATTCCACTCCAATTGACATAAGTTATATCCAAATAATTTACATATTTCTATTGGTGCTATTGATTTCTATCTATCTATCTATCTATCTATCTATCTATAATAGCCGGCCACTTATATTCGAGGATATCCGTCTACTAGGGCAGCTAGCCAATTTCTAATTCAGGCGCTCACCCAGGCTGATTTTGTGTTTTTTTCAACACGCATAGAGCCCACCTGCGGTTTATTCTGCAACTATGCTGAACAGACCTTAGTTTCTGGGAGTGAACGTCTTATCCAGCGTGATCAACAATCTTAACAAGGTCAACACGCTGAAACCCTCGGCCATGATAACTTGTGGCTTCGTCCTAGAACCGCTATCGACCGTCACCCCAAGGGTTCCGTCTACCCAATTTCCCTCATAATCCTTGGGTCAAACCGTGGTATAATTTTCAGGCAACACACACGCGCGCGCACACGGACTGTAACAGGGCTTGGGTGATTTTCATACTAGTTTCTTGCAGTTTATTCCCGTAAAAGTTGCATATTTTCCAGTGCAAATGTTGGCCCACTCTATAATACCGAGTTTTATAATCAGTGGGTGCTAACACTGTGCAACTTGATACAAGATGATTAATTGTTTCTGGATTATTATTATTATTATTATTATTATTCGTGAATATGCTTGCAGCGTAGCAGCTATCGGCACGGACAGTGAAATCGCCTCCCGAGTTGAAATTCCGACCGGGTTCCATGTGTTCACTTTCGCTCAAAAAATGCTCTTGTCATAGGTACAAATCTATCTCCTTTCCCCCTAGCTATGGGTTAAATCACACGGCAGAAGAAGAAATATCATAAAAAAAAACAGTTGAGCGCAGTGATTGATACTTTAATACGTAAAAGCTTACATTCTATGGAAAACACAGCAGCACTAGCATAATGAAGCTGTGGCTCTAAAATGGTGAGGCTGTGGCGTTAACGTTGTGAGGCTGTGACCAAGTGTGTATATATAATGTGTTGCTCTCTGTCCTCTCTATGACATTCCAAGTACATAACTAGGCCCCGTGTAGATTTCTATGCACGGATTTGATTGTGTATTCAGATTGCAACATCGCTGTTCCTGATGTATAATGAACTGATATTTTCTGTAATTCCCTGTTAAATAGTCGTGTATTCGAATTATGGTTCTGCCTTTACCGTATTCAGTCTTCAGAAATGTGATTTAACGAAAATAAAAGTGATAAATGACCTTATCAATGAGCTCACCAGTGATTCTCGTAACTGAATGAAGATTACACATATAAATGAATCACTTGACTTAAGGATACGTTAGGATACTGTAAATCTGGTCGTAGAAAGCAGATTTAAATCGATTTGTAATCACTCAGAAAAAAAAATCATCCTCAGATTCTTTTTTGGATCTACTGAATTTCATTGGTCCTCTAAAAAAAAAAAAAAAATGGGAACGATTTTTTTCTTGAAAAAAAAAAAAACATCTTGCTCTTTATCGTTCCCTAGAAATTCCTCTGAGCACGACATTAGTTAGAGTAAAAAATATTGAAGGTTTAGCATTTTAAAATCTGTACCATTTTTGAATCCATATCGTTTTGGAAATCTCAAATAGATTCCTGTTTTTTTTAAAGAGTAATCTCTACATTCTTTTATTTACAAATTGTGTATTTGAAATTGTGTCGAATTCGTTAACAACTGAGTTTGGGTTACCAAGTTTTATGTTAATAAATTACAATAAATTAAACAAATTATATATATATATATATATATATATATATATATATATATATATATATATATATATGTCTTTGTGTGTGTGTATGCATATATATATATATATATGTTTAAGGAATAAATTACAGCTATTTTTCAAACGAGAGGAAAGTGTATATTTTAAAATTGCAAACGTTTTTAGTTATAATGAGGATGTTTTTAAGAATATATATTATATATTATTTTCCATATTTTTGCTACATGAGTTTCTGGTTTTGCGACCTTCATCAGACAAAAAATGGTTATTTCCACGTATTACTAAAAACGAATTCATTTTCCTTATGTTTAGATGTTTAACCATGAAAATTAGATCAGCCGATTTCGCTACCGTAGTTTCAACCTTCCGGTATCTTCAGGCGATTTCGGTTAATTATATCCTAATATTTTATATATATATATATATATATATATATATATATATATATATATATATATGAACGCTTCATGTTTTAAAAATTAATAAATAAGCGCACGACGTGGTTTGTGATAGAAGATCCATTGTATTTTCTTCATTTAACATAAATAATTATGTCCAAAAAGCCAAAATAATTTTTTAAATAATTTGAAAAATTAAAAGAAATAGTTAAATAATAAAATTACTGAAGTGGCCAACATGACAATGTCAGTAGTATGCAGTTATCAATGATGGGGACAGAATTCCAAACCTGAGAGCTATAAAAACAAAATGCAAATAACTGTAAAAACAACGGTTCGATTTGACACTTTATTTTTATTGTGAACAGGGCCCCGCTTCTAAAATATCACAGATAAAATAAAGTCTAATATTTATTTACAAAAATTATACCAAGAATATTTCCCTATTTTTTACAAACTCAAGTCTCCTTTTCTCTTGTGATATATCCTGAGAAATGGTTTAGACAAAATGAGATATCCTAAGAAATGGTTTAGACAAAATGAGATATCCTAAGAAATGGTTTAGACAAAATGAGATTTCCTAAGAAATGGTTGAGACAAAATGAGATGTCCTAAGAAATGGTTGAGACAAAATGAGATATCCTAAGAAATGGTTTAGACAAAATGAGATGTCCTAAGAAATGGTTGAGACAAAATGAGATGTCCTAAGAAATGGTTTAGACAAAATGAGATGTCCTAAGAAATGGTTGAGACAAAATGAGATATCCTAAGAAATGGTTTGAGACAAATGAGATGTCCTAAGAAATGGTTTAGACAAAAATGAGATATCCTAAGAAATGGTTTAGACAAAATGAGATGTCCTAAGAAATGGTTGAGACAAAATGAGATGTCCTAAGAAATGTTTGAGACAAAATGAGATGTCCTAAGAAATGGTTTAGACAAAATGAGATGTCCTAAGAAATGGTTGAGACAAAATGGGATATCCTAAGAAATGGTTTAGACAAAAAGAGATTTCCTAAGAAATGGTTGAGACAAAATGAGATGTCCTTAGAAATGGTTTAGACAAAATGAGATATCCTAAGAAATGGTTGAGACAAAATGAGATGTCCTAAGAAATGGTTTAGACAAAATGAGATGTCCTAAGAAATGGTTGAGACAAAATGAGATGTCCTAAGAAATGGTTGAGACAAAATGAGATGTCCTAAGAAATGGTTGAGACAAAATGAGATGTCCTAAGAAATGGTTGAGACAAAATGAGATATCCTAAGAAATGGTTGAGACAAAATGAGATGTCCTAAGAAATGGTTGAGACAAAATGAGATGTCCTCAGAAATGGTTTAGACAAAATGAGATATCCTAAGAAATGGTTGAGACAAAATGAGATGTCCTAAGAAATGGTTGAGACAAAATGAGATGTCCTAAGAAATGGTTGAGACAAAATGAGATATCCTAAGAAATGGTTGAGACAAAATGAGATGTCCTAAGAAATGGTTTAGACAAAATGAGATGTCCTAAGAAATGGTTTAGACAAAATAAGATGTCCTTTGAAATAGTTTAGACAAAATGAGATGTCCTTAGAAATGGTTGAGACAAAATGAGATGTCCTAAGAAATGGTTTAGACAAAATGAGATGTCCTAAGAAATGGTTTGAGACAAAATGAGATGTCCTAAGAAATGGTTGAGACAAAATGAGATGTCCTCAGAAATGGTTTAGTCAAAATCAGATGTCCTCAGAAATGGTTTAGACAAAATGAGATGTCCTAAGAAATGGTTGAGACAAAATGAGATGTCCTAAGAAATGGTTTAGACAAAATGAGATGTCCTAAGAAATGGTTGAGACAAAATGAGATGTCCTCAGAAATGGTTTAGACAAAATCAGATGTCCTTAGAAATGGTTTAGACAAAATCAGATGTCCTTAGAAATGGTTTAGACAAAATCAGACGAAGAGACATTGTTTTCATTTTCTTGACTTAGACAACTGTAGTAAAAGAAATTTCATCCCGAGTTCGACCCTGATTTTCTGTTATTATTCACTTTAATAGAAGCGAATAAAACGATATTTCTGAAGCATAATCGATACGACTAGACGTATTTTCTACAACCAACTCGACGAGATTAGAAGGTCATTGGCAAAAACCGTTCTCTAATCTTTGAGTTTTACTACCAAATACTCGAATTACATCAAAATGGATAAACTTTGCACAAGTAATAAATGTTCCTATTTTTACGTAAGAAGAAATTGTAGCTAAGCATGTTAAAATGAAACAAGGAGAATATAAATTTCAGTGGCTGAGCTGAAACAAAATTAACGACGTTTTGGTAACAAGAACATCGTATACACTCACTATAATTTTTTTTTACTAATATTTCTTTTCAGTTATCATTTTCACTTATGATGAAAGAAATATTAAGAAAAACTTAATACTGTTTGAGAATACTTCGTATAATAGAAATAAAACTTTTGTTTGGCTAAAACGTTTTTACTATACAATCAAAAGCATCAGTGTTTTGCCAATGGTATCTATATATTGATTATGTTTCTATATATTGATTATGTAATACGGACTGAGTGTTAATAAGAAAGAATAATAAAGACGAAATTTTCACACATGAGAAAAGTAAATAAAGAGAGAAATCAATTTGAGTTATTGTTAATTAAATGCAATGTTTATTGTGAATATGCGTTCATATGTCTGTTTGAAATGTGGAACGTAAATCTGGCCTGGGCATTTTGAGAAATCGACTTTAGATAATTAATTTCCGTAAGTCGGGTTTGAAAATATCTTAATGGGCGTCGGTTTGGAAAATAAAATCACTTACACCTTTAGGAACAACACGGTTCTATTTTTTTGCTTCTCCCAGATCTGGTTTAAATATCAGGTTAGATTAGGCTCTTTAGCCTTGTGTGGCAGCCAGTCTAGGTGAGTGTCAGCTCAGAATTCAAATATGGAGAAAATAACGGTAATCCACCCAACTAAATTTCTCAAGGAATCATGGCTATCCAGAGATAATAATATTAAGGATGTGTAAAGAGCCATAATCGCTTAACTCCCCCTCTATAGTTATGGCATTAGAACATATGCCAATCCCAAATTTTATACCTACTTGAAAAAATTTTCTGTTTGTAGATGTTGCCTTTTTTTCTCAGTTCTTTATAGCGAGGAAATCATGCATTTTTTGTCTCCAAACTTCCCAAGATGGCTATTTTATGATTCTTTGTATGCAATGGTTTTAATTTGTTCGTAACTCAAGTTAGGGGAGGAGAATCTGACACAAGTCGATACGGAAAGACGTACCCAGAAAAAGTCAAGTGACAACTCCAACAGACCAGATGCAGAAAACACATGCGACCTCTGCAACAGAGATTGTCACTCTAGCATCGACCACTACAGTCACAGACGTCGATGCTCTAGCCAAGAAGACAACTTGGATGCTACCCATCGTCAATCTGACCGATGGGGGCCTAAAAAACTGAACTCGAAAATCAAAGAAAGTAAACAAAAGCGTTATGTTAAAACACCAACATTAAAAAAAAAAGATTAGGTCCTAATTCATAATGTACCGATTAATGGAAATGTTCACTCTCAGATTCTTGCAATCGATGACATCAATAAAACTAGTGATGGGAGAAATATAGGATTATGTTACAAGAGCGTGTGTTTGTTATCAGTTTTTATAGGCCAATTGATACACGTATGCCTACGTGACACAGCATGCTCAATTGGTACAGGATTCAAAATAGAGTCCCATTCAAAACTATTTGCTTGTTTAAAATAAATAAAGGTTGTGAGAAAAACTTGACGCATTCATTTAGAAATGTCTTAGAGAAACTTGTCATTTTCTGAAGGCAGAAATCAAAAGGAATTAAATGAATAAAAGGACGCTGAATCTAAGATTCTATTTATTGGCTGAAGCAGCTACGTATAAAGTTGGGAGTCCTTTATAAATAGTATCCTAACGGTTAAGATTTATCCTCTTTTTATAATCAATACTTCAAAGAAAACAGTGGCAACTAGGAAGTAGTCTAAGTAAACATCTTCGGTTATTGAATTTTTGCTAAAATCCATTTATTTATGATTCATGTGCTTGTAGGTGTAACGAGCATGGCCCCGAATAGAAAATTGGAGAGATGAATTTGAATTCCAGTTTAATTTCTTTATATTCATTTTTGCACAAATAGCCATGAGAAATGTAGCACTTATCCCCAGCTATGGGTTAAACTGTTGGAAAGACTAGAGTTTTAAGTCTTGATTTGGTAACCAATCTAGGAGAATGAAAATTCTGAATTCAAAACCTCATTTAGCTTTGGCAAAGAACATTATATATTACTAACAAAAGTATCATGAAGTTTAGTATGACTTTATAATTCCGACTGCGAATTCATAATCTGTTAATTAATTTCTATTGTTGAAATTTTCATGAAGTATTTTATTTCATGCCAGACTTCTATAGCGTCCAGTCTTGAGATACTAAAAAAATGAAAATATAATCTTAATCTGAAAAATTAACTGAAAATTTTGAACAGAATCTAATTGTCCATTTGGTTTCTAGTTTAAAAGACTTCAAGGCAATTCTAAATTCGTAATAGTTAGCTTTTACATTCGACGCTTCCTCTACAGAATTGTTTTGTGAAAATCCCTGCCTTTTGGGTTTAATCTGGCTTCCTATTTTTCATAAATTCCCGAAGCATTTACTTTAAAAAGACAGGAAAAGAAACTAAAGATTGAGAACAAGAGAATGGAATATAATACGCGACTAAAAGAAGAAAAAATAGGAGAAAAAAGTGTAATAAGTTTAAAAATAGAGAAAGGCAAATTTCAGCAAATGAAGAATATTACAATTACATGTGTATAAGACGAAATTTTAAGATGTATGTTTAAAGAAAAACATGATTAGGCCTATACGTAGGTAATTATTAGTTTAATTTGCAAGCTATACAATATGGCAAATGATGTAGGTAGCTTATAGATTCAGTCGTAAAAATATTCATCAATAAATTCTTGAAACCTAAAATATGATCGAATTAGTAATTGAAAAAAGATTTCAGCAGATGAAGACTTATAAAGTACCTTAAATTCATATTACAAGCAGAATCTATCTTGAAGTTATTAAAACCAGTCAGATTTTCTTATCGTAAATCATCTCATAATAGTTACACCAGCATATATATATATATATATATATATATATATATATATATATATAAAAGAAATATGTTGTAGTGGTTCCAACGAGAGAAAAGTATGTATATTAAAAAGAAGAGGGGTGCCGCAAACGTTTTTGGTTGTAATGTGGATTTATTGAGAAAAAATATTATACTTTGTTTTACATAATTTCACGACACGTGTTTCTGGTCTGGTCTCGCAACCGTCTTCAGGTGAAAGTGGAGATTTTTACATATTATTAAAAATAATTAATTTTTCTTCATGTTCAATGTGGAATATTCTCGATATGAGACATTCTGTTTGTGTGTTGGCAATCCGAATTTTCTTTCTAGAATTGTCAATGAAGAGTTCTGCGTGAAGGGTCATAAAACAATTAAGGTTTGTCCAGCGAGTAGTTATCGGCATTTAATCTTTTAATGTTTTAGTGACCTCTATGTGCTCTTGGATCTGTTTCTATTTTGGCGTGTTCCTGTCAGCATGCGTGTATATATGCGTGCGTATATATATATATATATATATATATATGCATATATATATATGAGTGTGGAAACCATTTGGTCTGATCTGACAAAACCGAAAAATCGTTTGGAAAAAAAAATATTACCATAGGTTTCTACACACACACACACACACACACACACACACACACACACACACACACATATATATATATATATATATATATATATATATATATATATATATATATATATATAATAAGGGACGAGGTTATAGTTGTTCCAAAAGAGAAAAGTGTATATATTAAAAAGAAGAAGAGAGAAACTGCACACTTTTTTGGTTGTAGTGTGGATTTTTAAAAAAAATATATATTATGCTTTATTTTCCATAATTTTGCAACACGTGTTTTGGGTCTTGGGACTTTCTTCAGGCAAAAAGTGGATATTTCCAAATATTACTAAAATGAATTAATTTTCTTATTTTTTTCTCGATGTTAAACATTCTCTTTTTTTCTGACACAAATATCTTTCTTGAACTGGAATATTATGGAAAATATAGCATAATATATATTTTAAAATATCTACATTACAACCAAAACCTTTTGCGGTTTCTCCTATATATGAAAAAAATTATAGTTTTAACGCCTGCTATATTTATGGGTTAAATTACTCAATATCAGGGACAGAGCGTATGTAAATATAAAAGTGAACATTGAAGTCAACAGATAGCGGCAGAAGTCTGTTTCATGCTTAAACGCAGTCAAACCTTTACGCATGAATACTATTGTTTCAGATTATATGTATAAAAGATAGATGTTTGTTTCATATCTGTCTGTCACAGTTTGCTCATATCCATCTATCATAGTTTGCTCATGCCTATCTAGCTCTCTATCTATCTATTATGGTAATTTCCCCACTCACACATGGAATTTACCAGCTATAAATAAGAGCAGGTACTGCCTTTTTGAGAGGGAAGATTCCAGCAGTCAGCTTTGACAGTCGAACCGAACTTTCTTGCTGTAACACTCTCGTTTGTATATGTTTATATTACTGTTTTTGTTAATATATTTAGTTAACTCAATTCTTCTCTTTGTGTCTTTATTTCTGGGCCTAACAAAGCCACAATACTATCTATCTGCGTGCTTGATAAATGTGTATCGGCTTGTTTCACTTCCCAGACATTAGTATTTCTATGACTAAACATCAGAATACAGTTTTGAGGAATTGGAAATATTCTAGGTCCCTTCCGACTTAAATGCTGTAAATGTTTATTTATTCATAGGCAAAATTTTCACTGTTTAAGGTCATGACCAAAACCTTGAATCTGAATTGCACAGTCATACACCTTCACATTCTGCAACATGATTATTGCCCACCTTGCCAAAAATAAATAAAAATTTACAAAAAACACCAAATTTATGAAGTCCCTTAATATATAAATCTATAAGAAAAATTGTAGTCGTTCATTAAATTAAAAGAGATGTCTATGAAAATGGAAGGCAATATTAAAGATAAGAACATCACTAGGAAGAAATAAAACATAATGCAAGTAATGTTAATATCCAAATATTAAAAATGTTTAGAAATTTTTTGCTGAAAAATTGATAATATTTATATCTCAAAAGCCAATAGTAACATGTAAAATAATAAATTAGTAACTTACTCCAGTGTATAGTATAACGTTGCAATCAAATATATGTTGACATCTTATATACATCTTTTGGTGTTACACATACGTAATAATTGACGCTCCTTTCAGTTTAATAAGACTAATAAAACCCGGCGCTCTGAAAAGCAATGTTTAGAATTAAAAAATATCTACTTTTTAAACTAATCTCTTTCCTGTTCCACGCACTTTATTTAGTCGTGAATACTAATCTTATACTTAAAATATTATGCAACTAAAAATAGGATGTGGATATATATACTTTAATGGCACACGTAATATAGAAATCGTCCTCCTTTCAAATAAAATCGGATTTCTAATTTTATTTTTACTGTATTTATAGTCTTGGCATTTCATATTTCGCTAGCTTAAGTTTCTATATTTAATCTGTATTCACACGAGACAAATCCATCTCCAGTAATTAAAAAATGTAGGTTCCTTCCTTATCTATATCAGTTAATTAATCTGCAAAAATTACAAAGCAGATCTGCAATGACAAATTAGGTCACTATGCCGACTGGTTTGTTAGCTAACGTCGTATTCTTAAGTAAATCCACATAAGAATGTAATATAGACATATGCAAAACTCATTTACTCACAAATAGTTTATATGATGTCGGATTAAAAAGTCCAAAGTTTTCTTAGAAATTACTTACGGATACAAAAAAATAAGCACATATGGATTTTCAAGATGATCTGAAGAAGAGGATACGCATTTTCTTTTCAATGGATATTTGAATAGTGATTACTTGAGAGGATCTATGTAGCGGATTTCTCTAAAGTACGGCGCATCAGGCGATGGTTTCTCTTACAAAAAGGGATGTAAGTTCAAACCCTATCCTTTCTAAAAAGACAGGTTTATTAAGACACTCAAGAAAACAAACCAATAAACGTATTTAACACTGTTTTAAAAATACACGACAGGTTTTCTTCATTCTAAAATTATATTACCTTCAAAGTTATCCTGCTTCAGGACTAAACTAGTCAATATTTTATGAGGTTGATTATTGCCTAAGAAGAGGATTTCAAACCTTCGTCCAACGGACACGACTTAAATTACCACACGTATCTTCTGTCCTAGAAAGGAAGATATTCCTTCTTATAGGTCGACAAGTTTTTTCTCTCTTACAAAATAAGTCAAATGCACACAGAAATTATAGTCCCTGTTGGAGTTACGAATAACTGCATAACAGGAAAAACATATGAGTTGTTTGGGAAAAAAGTTTCTGATGTCATGAGACAGTTTTAGAGATTCGACGCATTTTGATTTTGGATATATTCCCAAGAACTTGGTATTGCATCAGAATCATGGTCATGACTTCGTCGCACTAATTACCCCATTAAGATTTATTGAGAGTAAACATGTCAATCTACCTATCGAGCCAACTAGATACCGTTTTATTTTTTTAGCCAAATTAACAACAGTGTGGAAAGCACCACTGCATGTATGACTGAGTCAATCTAAGCTAGACTTATGTAGTGTATTTATACAACCATTATGCAACTTACCTTGGAGTCAACAAATTAATCTTTGTAGAGCATTTGTGAGTTTGATCCTTACTATGAGTTAAACAGAAGTGACAAGCTTAGTTAATACACTTATAGAACCGTTTAATACTTTGAGGTGAACAAAAGATTAGCAAGTTAGTCTCGCTAATTCGATAATCACTCCGAGATTTCCCGTCTATTTCGAGCTTGCTTTTAACCGGTTCCTCCAAAAAAGAAGAATCAAATTCCTCGATGTTAAATACAGTATGTTTGTGTGTTAACGGAAGGAGGCTCCGGTGTTGTGGTATCGTATATTTTCTATCGATTATAATCGTGAAAAGCCCACAACCATGCGCTTTGAGATTAATTTTGCAGAGTGTTCGTGTGGAGTTACTTGCATCGTCCTATATATGACAGATATTGTAGTTGAGTCGACGGACCGTAGATTTTCTGATGTAGTTTCCTTCCAGTCGAGTCAAATTGAGAAGTTTACCTCCCGATAAGATCACCGATAGAAGATTAATTTAAAGAAAATGATTTTTTTTATTGTTCATGACCCAATAATACAGCAATTGTGCTAGAATTTAAATGCAACGTCAATCCTGTTCTTTTTATTGTCCTTCCTCCTCAGTAACGTTTGGTCAGTTTTCTTCACTCTAGAATCTTTCATTCTCAGTAAGTCTTTGCATCTTAGTAGCTTTATCGCCTTCCTTTAGGTGAAATGATAAATATAAAAATTATACAAAGTAGTTCGAGAAGATTTAATTTAATAAGAACCTCAGTATTCTACTTTAATTTCGATCGTCATTGCTGGCAAAAAACTTTACAGGCTCACTGATTATCAGTACGAATGGTAAAAGCAAGTTGTAGGATTCCACCTTATTTCAGAGTGTTCTCCCTTCTTTAGACTGACACGTCGATCGAAGATGGTAGTGTAAAATCTGTAATAAGCGAATTCTAGACTTTTCTCGACAGCGATTCCCAAATTATTTATCAAACAAATGCTAATCATAGACATGACCACGTTATGATATTTTAATATTGTTTCTCTTTGCCGCTATGGGTTACGGCCACACACCTGTTCCCGTAGGATCACTGAAGTTAAGCAACGTCGAGCCTAATCAGAACCTAGATGGTTAACGACTTTGGAATCCCAGGTGCTGCAAGTGTGGATGTTCGGGTGGTGTACTGGATACTAGTTCGGATTGTCAATCAGAGAGCCGAGTTCTAATTCCACTTGTGTTTGTTATATTCACTTACGCGAAAGTACCATTGGGAAAGGTATGAATCTACCCATTCACTCCTCCCCACATATGGGTTAATTAGTAAGATTTGTATCCCTAAACCATTATTTTCACAAAAAAATTACATTCTAAAAATATATTATGACTGCAAAGGGGTGATAAATCGTGAAAAACGAATCAGTCAATCAATAAATCAATCTCGTTGCCACTATACTATGCAGGATTTTCTTGAATTTTGCATTCGAAGCCTAAGTGAAGAAGAAAACTGAAATTTTCCAGTTGTCCCGATTTCACCTTTAGCATATCACAGGAATCAAGAACGTTAAGCTGACCATAAGCATCAAAGTGCAATGGAGGGGTACCATTTCTAATGATCTTTTATGTATCGTGTCTCTGAGGTATAATAGTTCTGGAAAATATCATTGTAGTCTTAAAGAGAGAACTATAATAATATTTTAGTGAATTAAGATTCAAAGTAAGGATTAACTTTAGCTTATAAATGAATTTTCCTGCAAAAAAAAAAAACACTTGCAAACATACGCTATTCCTTATGTAAAAATCAATCGTCAATTATGATAAAAAATCGACGTATACACGAGAGAAGACGGATATACTCTGTATTATTTTTTTACGTTGCCCTATTTTTTAGCTTCTTTATTAAATGAAAGGAATAGAAAAGTTGTTGTGTGTTTAATGGATTTTCATTGTCTTCCTTCGGCAGTGTTTGAACTGTTTTTAACATTTTCCATTTAAGTTTTCAACACTCTCTCTCTGCACAATGTTTTTCCTTATGGACTTACATTCAATATAATGTATGCAGATAACCCAACTGAAGAAAAATAATCTTTTTTTTCAATTCTCTATTTTCCGTTTGTTATTGTTTTTTTTTCCTTTCAAAAATCATTAAAAGGACTTTGAAGGCCAACAAAAATATTTATTTCTTTTTCATAAAAACAAATTCTATAGCGATCCACTATCTGTTAAATGTTTCGCTCTTTTCTTCATCCTTTATAATTTTTCCTATACTGCTATATATATATATATATATATATATATATATATATATATATATATATATATATATATATAAGTGTATGTATGTTTGTGTGTGTGTGCATGTGCGTCTGTATGTATGTGAGTGCATCCATATATCACCCAGCAAAAAATAGGGAAGCTATCTATTTTATCGTAAATATTCAACTCCTTGTATTTGTGAATTTAACACACACAAATATATATATATATATATATATATTATATTATATAGATATATATATATATATATATATATATATATATATATATATATATATATATATATATATCGAGAGGTTTACCATACATGCATGCATATATATTAAAATCTTTCTTTTACATTAGACTAAAGACTTCTATAGTCGATATAAAACATGCTGTTGTTAAAATTTACGGAGAAAATATCCAGTTCTAACACTGCTTTGGATTTTGATGCATTCGATCATCGACAATCCTTATCAGGAATGTAAATGTTTACAATATGGAAAAGATTTGATTAATTTCATGTCAGAATATTTGTAAAATGATTCATTTTCTATGCATATCGTCGTAACACAGTGATTATATGTAAACACTTTAATTGTAAGATATATTTAGGTAGAATGTTTTCATCCATACACGTTTTACTGAATTCAACCAACGAGGTTTATATGTTTAATTTTAATTGCATTCTTCCAGCTTTTAAATAAGCTATTTTAATTGCATTCTTCCAGCTTTTAAATAAGCTATTTTAATTGCATTTTCCATTGCATTCTTTTAAATAAGCTATTTTAATTGCATTCTTCCAGCCTATTTTAATTGCATTCTTCCAGCTTTTAAATAAGCTATTTTAATTGCATTCTTCAGCTTTTAAATAAGCTATTTTAATTGCATTCTTCCAGCTTTTAAATAAGCTATTTTAATTGCATTCTTCAGCTTTTAAATAAGCTATTTTTAATTGCATTCTTCAGCTTTTAAATAAGCTATTTTAATTGCATTCTTCCAGCTTTTAAATAAGCTATTTTAATTGCATTCTTCCAGCTTTTAAATAAGCTATTTTAATTGCATTCTTCCAGCTTTTAAATAAGCTATTTTAATTGCATTCTTCCAGCTTTTAAATAAGCTATTTTAATTGCATTCTTCCAGCTTTTAAATAAGCTATTTTAAAGCTTTTAAATAAGCTATTTTAATTGCATTCTTCCAGCTTTTAAATAAGCTATTTTAATTGCATTCTTCCAGCTTTTAAATAAGCTATTTTAATTGCATTCTTCAGCTTTTAAATAAGCTATTTTAATTGCATTCTTCCAGCTTTTAAATAAGCTATTTTAATTGCATTCTTCCAGCTTTTAAATAAGCTATTTTAATTGCATTCTTCCAGCTTTTAAATAAGCTATTTTAATTGCATTCTTTTAAATAAGCTATTTTAATTGCATTCTTCCAGCTTTTAAATAAGCTATTTTTAATTGCATTCTTCCAGCTTTTAAATAAGCTATTTTAATTGCATTCTTCCAGCTTTTTAAATAAATAAGCTATTTTAATTGCATTCTTCCAGCTTTTAAATAAGCTATTTTAATTGCATTCTTCCAGCTTTTAAATAATTTTTAATTGCATTCTTCCAGCTTTTAAATAAGCTATTTTAATTGCATTCTTCCAGCTTTTAAATAAGCTATTTTAATTGCATTCTTCCAGCTTTTAAATAAGCTATTTGCTGGAAATTGTGGATAAACAAAGCTGATGTTCTCTTTTAGCATTGAGAAGGATGGTATAAGTTAATTGAACAAAAACGAACAAACATAAACTTCGACAATTTTATCCACAATTTCGATCCTCATGTCTACAACTTTTATTGAATCTGGAAAAATCCAAGAACAAAGTAAACATACATACCTTCTTGGTGGAATTAAAAGTTTTGGCTATATTTCAATATTATCGAACATAAACTATTGTTTATAGTTATTATGTGGTTTCTTTTGATGTGCATGAATAGTAGTAAGCACATTAGGCGTTGTCCAATTAGATGAAGCCAGAAGATTTATTCTTTTTTCATATTAAATAATATGAAAAAACAATCCTATAATATATAGACCGTTTTATAGTAACGTCACTTTCATATAATACAACATGAATTTAAAAATGAAATTATATTCGTCTCTGAAAAACTCCGGCAGCTAAATATTCACAACTTTTTTGTTTGTTTATTTTCGTTTATTTATTTTTCTAAAATTACAAAATTTTGGCACAAGGCCGAAGAAGGAGTTTAGAAAGTCCGGCCTTCATTAGCTATCCTAATCCTAGTTAATTCATTAGCTATCCTAATCCTAGTTAATTCGAATCACGACCCGTTCATAATTACAATTTACTTATTCGCGACAAGAACTCCTCCATCACCATTCGATCCTGCATATACCACAATACCCCATATTCACAGGGGACCTAAAAAACATCCCATGACAAAAAAAAAAATGAAAAAAAATGATAAAATTGAAAATGTCCTTAAAATTTCGATGGATTATGAAATGATGGAGAGGGAATGAATCCAGAAAACAAATTGAAATGCAAGAAAAGGAAAAAATATGGATAACAAATGCAAGTAGGGACCTCGTCCACCCCTCAAAGAATAAAAATGGCCGGGGTATATTCTGGCGATGGACAGAATCAAGAAGCACACTCACTAATGGAGCGGGAAGGATAAACATAAACAGATAACGATAATGTTCTTGATATTGTCTCGCGAAACTAGAAAGTATTAGAACTAAAAGAATTTTAACCTTTGGGTAGTTTCTTCATAAATTGGAAGGAACTTTTTATCAACTCAGACAAAAAGAAGTCATGAAAAGAAACTTAACAAATATCTTCATTTGGTATTTATATTCGGACTAATGTATTCGTTTTTGTTTTTGTCATCTCAACGTTTCGGTGCTTATGTCCTCTGAACTGGTCTTCATCAGGGAATTGTCGATCAGGACATAATACCAAAAACGAGGACAATACTTCTTGTGTAAATATAGCAATTAATGATAATTCCTCATCAAATAAAATATGTATATATGGAGGAGTTTCCCGATGTTTTTTGAAGTGCTAGGATCTGGCAGCTGAGTTCTTAGAATCAGACCGCCTGACGGCACATGAAGGTGAAGGCTTCTATAGAATTGACACCATTTTTTTTAATATGCCGAAACAACAGAATACGTGCAGAGCGACCATCGTCAGGGTTTGAATTCAAAGTTGTCTTCTAGATCGGTTGCCACTCAAATCTATAATATTTTTTATATTTACCCACAGCTCGGAGGAGAGGTGGATTCATGCCTTTCCCAAGGCTATCGTGTATAATGAAATTGAATGGAATTCGAAATTGGCTGTTCGTTTCCTCAGTCCGAGCGTTGCATATTTCTTCCTTCTGTCCACCAGTCTCTCTCTCTCTCTCTCTCTCTCTCTATATATATATATATATATATATATATATATATATATATATATGTATGTATGTATCAATGGCACTTCCACATTGAAATTCCGCCTTCTTGGAGGAATTGCGGAAGTCATTTCTGTTTCATGGCTGTCATGTATAACTTCCGCTTCTGTTTTCACACTTTATAAGAATAATTCTATAACTGCTCGCTTTTATATTGTATAAATTTCCTGTACTCGAAAGATTATTGGGGGTAACGATGATTTGTTGAGATTGAGAATTATCAAGAAAACTCGGCCACAGTCGACAAATATCGATGAGGTGTATATATATATACGCCTAAGACTGCGTCGGAATTATGATGTGAAAAATAAGTCATTAGAAATAAGTCATTTTTTTAACTATTCATAATTGGTATAATTCTAATTCAGTGCTTACTGAGTTTCTATTTATGTTTATGATGATCATATATTACGATGAGGTGTTTCAAATTCCAATGAGAGGAGCAGAAAGATGTAAAAATAGAAAATATGTTCAGGAAAATCATGAAATTATGAAGTATGAAAACAAAGAAAGAAAAGACAAAATGGCGAAAAAACAAATAAAGGGGAGAATGAGAATAGATAAATGAACATAAAATCAATTTCTTACCAGATCCATTTTGGTGGGAATGAAATACTCACCTAAAAAGGAAGAAAGAAACAAGAATTAGATTATTTGGGAAATTTTGAAAGATAAGCGTGTAAAATAAAATAGACAAAATCCTCAATCCAAAAAATGCATGTAAAATCATAAGGGTGTTAACATCCAGGGTTTAAACAATTTACAAAAAAAGAACAAAAACCTTTATATGTCCAATATGCACTCAAATGCAGACGTAGTAAGCACAAATGACATATGTGGATGAATAGTACATTGCTAAAAGTAGAGACAGAAGAATTTATAATGGCTGCACAGGACAAAAGCCTTTTCATTAGCAATTACTAGGCAGATTCAATATGTAGATTAAAGCAATATCATGTTGAGACTATTGACCACTTTGTGTCTGATTGTGCAATCCTGACACCAGAGGAATAAAAAGATCGATATGATAGGATTGAATAATGAATTCGTTAGAAGATGTATCAGTCTTAGCGTAAACTACTAGCTGAAAAATTGTTTGAAGCTTAACCTTAATCATATTAGGATATGAAATCCCTATTCGTTGGGACTTGACCATTTATACTGACACACATATAAAAGTTAACAGACCAAATATTTATGGTGAAAGACTACGCTGATAAGACTTCTCGTATATATGCCAGGACTTTAAGATACAAATATTTTAAAGAATATAAAAAAATAAGTAAATCTAAAAATGTTGAAATTGAAAGTGAAAAATATGTGACATCACAGATCGACTGATATAGCTGTAACAGTGGAAGCGCTATTAAAACTAGTTACATGCAAGAACTTTAACAATAGTGCTGGTAATCCTGATTATAAGAGATTAAAAGAAATTGCACTGTGTAGAACTGCTTATCTACTCAGGGACATATTATTAATTTAACCTGAATATGACGATAAACTACATCCGTGTCCTGGGTGAGACGATGAACTACATCCACATCCAGGGTAAGACGATAAACTACATCCGACAGCAAGGTATTGCGTATCAGGAGGTTTTAAGGAGCTTGAACCACCTCTTAATTGCTGATCCCAGGGTTGTAGCATCTGTTAGGGTCCCAGCTATGGGAAAATTGCTAATACCAATAAAGGGGTCAAAACCCTATGAAAGTATAAAAATAGGTTTTAATCCCAGCAATACTTTTTTGGAAAAATTATTACCAGCAGTATATTTTTGGGAAAAATATTACCAGCAATACATTTTTGGGAAAAATATTACCAGGAGTATATTTTTGGGAAAAATATTACCAGCAATACATTTTTGGGAAAAATATTACCAGCAATATATTTTTGGAAGAATGATAAAAAATTTGTCGGCATTAAATAACCCA